>JAEVFF010000148.1:0-30535 GCA_018901945.1 Pugionium dolabratum
GCATCACGAAGTTTGGGATACATTGGATTACTTGGAGGCTGTTTCGTAGCTCTTTCAAACCCAAATATTGTCAAAATATAGAAAATTGAGCTAGCTTAACGTGGGTGTTGGATTCGTGTCATTTTGAGCTCTAAAAAAAGTTATAGACGATATAATGGGTACATGTCAAGTTGATCGGCCAGCTAAAATGATCATTCTAATCTGGTCATCGGTTCTCCTTATGTAAAGCCTTGTAAATGAAGCATAATGCATGACATCACGCAGTTTGGAATTCATTGGATTACATGGAGGATTTTTTGTAACTCTGTAAGTCTCATTTGTTGTCACAATATGGAAAATTAAGCTACCTTAATGTGGGTGTTGGACTCATGTCATTTTGACCTATAAATCAAAAGTTAAAGATTGTGCGGACATGTAACGTTTATAAGCTAGTAAAAATGATATTCTAAACTTATCATTGGTGCTTTTTGAGTAAAGGATTATCAATGAAACATAATGCATGGCATCACGCAGTTTTGAATAGATTGGATTATTTGGAGGCTTTGTCGTAGCAATTTCGGTATTAAATTTCATCCCAATAGAGAAAATTGAGCTAGCTTAAAGTGGGTGTTGGATTCGTGTCCTTTGGAACTCTAATTCAAAAGTAACGGAAGATTTAGTGTGGACATTTTAAGTTGATTGGATAGTTCAAATGATAATTTTAAACTGATCATTGGTGCTACTTGAGTAAACGCTTATACAAGAAGCATAATGCATGGCATCACACAGTTAGAAAATAGATTGAATTACTTGGAAGCTTTTTCATAGCTATTTCGGTCTTAAATTTTGCCACAATATAGAAAATTGAGCTAGCTTAACGTGGGTGTTGGATTTGTGTCATTTTGAACTCTAAATCAAAAGTTATAGATGATTTAGGTCGTACATGTCAAGTTGATCGGCCAGTTAAAATGATCATTCTAAACTAATCATTGGTGCTCTTGATTAAAGGCTTATTTTCGATTGTGGATGGATAAACCTCAGTATGATTCAACAACGGGGGAATGGACGGAATACTGTGCATCAAACAATATAATGGCATCAAAATATTTTCAAATAGTCCGTGTATTAAATGTCGAAATCATAGATTCATCTTTGTTAGAGAAGTATGTAATCATTTTTATAGGACGGATTTATGCCGGGTTACAAAAGTTTGGTATTCACATGGAAAAATTGATGCAACGATGCAATATAATCATAGTAGTTCAAAAAGGTTAGATAGTACTAATGTTAGAATAGAGGAACCGGCATCAGAAATTGATATAAACAGAAGTACTGTTCAGATGGTGAATGATGCGTTTCGTAAACAAAGAGCTTGTACATTGAAGATTGGAGTAGAATAGAGAAACCTAATTTGGAAGCACAAAATTTTTTGATATGTTAGATGCATCGAAGCAGCCTTTGTATAAAGGATGTAGAGATGGATTATCGCCTTTATCTGCTGCAAGCAGGTTGATGACGATAAAGACAGATTTCAACTTGGCTGAAGATTGTGTGAATGCTATAACTGATTTTGTCAGAGATGTATTGCCTGAAGACATCATATTACGAGTTTCAAAAACTTGTAGCTGGTCTTGTTTTGCTGTATCAGATGATCGATGTATGTATTGACAATCTATTGTCGAAATGATGAAAACCACATGAAGTGCCGATTTTTTCACAAACCTTGATTTCAAGAGACAAGCGGCAGAGTACGTATTCCGCATAAAAGGATGTGATATTTGCTATTAAAAGAGAGGTTTAAGATATCATATCAATCTGAACACACAACAAAGCCTATGAGATGGCATGTAGAACATAACTCAAATGGAGAAATTGTGCATCACTCAGATGTAGAAGCATGGAAACAATTTAAAGAGGTTTATCCTAGTTTTGCATATGAGCCTAGGAACGTATACCTCGGGTTATCTACAGATGGATTCAACCCTTTTGGGAAGCATGAGAGGCAATATTCGTTGTGGCCAGTTATCGTGACACCTTATAATTTTCCTCCTTTGTTGTGCATGAAACGAGAGTTTTTTTTCTAACAATTCTCGTGTCTGGTCCAGAGCATCCTAAGTGATCGTTTGATATTTTCTTGCAACCACTAATTCATGAGATAAAAATGTTGTGGGAAAATGGTGTCGAAGCATTTGATGTTTCCAACAAGCAGACCTTTTTGATGCGAGCAGTACTTATGTGGACCATAAATGATTTTTCAGCATATGGTATGTTACCACGATGGTCAACGCATGAAAGATTAGCATGCCCATATTCTGAAGATAATACTGATGTGTTCCAACTGAAACACGGACAAAAGAGTAGTTGGTTCGATTGTCGTCGACAATTTCTACCACAAGATCATCCATATCGCCGGAGCACGACATTGTTTATGAAAAAAAAATTTTGATGGTCCACCTCCAATGCTTGACGGGAATTATATGATTACTCAACTTAGAGATTTTGGTGCTGAGAGAACGGCTTCATGTGGAGATAAAGGACATTATCCTATTGATGGTTGTGGCGAACACCATAATTGGCACAAGAAGAGTATTTTTTGCGATTTACCATATTGCAAGGACTATCTGTTGCCCCATAATCTAGATGTTATGCACATTGAGAAGATTTTTTTCGACAACATAATGAATACCGTTCTAAATGTGTAAGGAAAAACGAAAGATAATTTGAAAGATAGATTGGATTTGCCGGATATTTGTTCCGGGAAGGAATTACATGTAATATCAAATGGAAAATCATTGTTTCCTGCATTCCGGTTGGATGCGCATGCAAAAGACGAGTTCTTTGAGTGGATTAAGCATAGTGTCAAATTTTGAGATGGATACGCATCTAATCTTCGTAATTGTGTTGATACTATTAAGGCAAATTTTCAGGGATGAAAAGTCATGATTGTCATGTTATCATGCAAAGACTATTTCCATGTGCTTTTAGCGATCTTTTACCTAAAAACATCCACAGAGCAATTGCAAGTACGTTTATATTATTTTATATACAATTAATCATAATTTTATGTATTATATGATATTAACTTTTTTATTATGCAGGGATTTGTCCTTTTTTGGAGATTTATGTACAAGATCACTTAATGGAGACGATATCCGAAATATACAGAAAATATCGGTTCTCATTTGTAACATGGAGAATATATTTCAACTTGTGTTTGTTGATGTTATGGAGCATCTTCCTATTCACCTCCCTAGAGAGCCAGCAATTGGAGGACCTGTTCAGTACCTATGGATGTATCCTTTGGAGCGATATATGTTCCACCTAAAGAAAAAATTTAAAAATTCTTGCCAGGGTTGAAGGTTCAATCGTCGCACAAAGTATTAATGAAGAAACATCTAATTTTGCAAGCAACTATTTTTCATCGCAAGTCCAAACAAAAAATAGACGACATGCACGACATGATGATGGAGGAGAAAAACCAAACTATCCAGTCTATGTGCCCGAAGTATTTGCAAAAATTGGATGTTCAAGTGGAATAGAGAAGACGCAACACCTATAAGAGGAGGAACACAATCACTTGCATCTGTATATTTTGACAAATTACGATGACGTTTTTGAATATGAAAAAGCTACATTCAATTAAAAAAAAATATTTGTTATTATAGTTTATTTTTATTTTTTTGTTTATAATTAACAGGATATACATAGATCAAATACGTGTTCATTATTCAAATTCCCCAAAGAATGAGTTTGTCAAACTTTAAACGAGCGAATTTGCAAGGTGGTTGCACTTTTATGTCATTGTTACCATAATTATGTAATTTTCAATAATAGTTTCCTATATATATAGTTCAGTGCATTCAATTATTTTGCAGGTTACTACTGGTACTTTTAGGGATAACGTTTTCCATGTGGTTAGTTGAGTTGGTGAATGGTCCTACATTTACTACAAAATCTTATCTTATATATTGCATTCGTGGATATGCTTTTAAAAGTCATGGCGAAGGAAATTCACAAACAACTTGTATTTATGGTATATCATCTCAGTATCGTGAAATTGTATACAACGGTGTGTTTCGCGAAATATTATAAGTTCACTATCCATGAATGATTGATTTAAGGTGTATTGTGTTCTACTGTGACTGGTATGACCCTGTCATGGGTCAACGTCAAGACGAATTTGGTGATTCATCTGTCCACTCTCATAAGCGACATCGAAAATATGATCCTTTTATATTTGCATCACAAGCGGACAAGGTTTGTTACATTCGATATCTTCATGTGAGGAACAAGTAAGATCGTTATATTACAGTGACCTCAATACATCATAAAAAATGGTATGTGGTGTTACCGAGCAAGACCCTATGCAGCAAAGCACAATTGGTAACTTAGGTTCCATAGAGACTTTTCTTGAAGCTAACCTTGTTGTTGTTGACATCAAGGACGGAGATTATAACGTATTTCAAGATTCACAAGAAGAGATTGGCGGGTTTGACGATGAAAATTCAGCTACTTTGGAATGTTCATCAGCTTCAGATTAAATATGTGATAATAATGTTTTTGTTTTTACGATACTTTAATTGTCAGTGTTAAATAATATTTTCTAAAGTTTTAGATATCTCTGTCTGACAGAGTTCCGACGATCGTCCAGATTATTCTGTCAGATTTTTGACGAAACCATAACATCCATCTCTATTCCGTCGGAAATTACAGTCGGATTCCGACGACTTAGGGTATTGATGCTATACTATATCGTGATGGAGATTTTTTTGAAACACCAGATTTTGAATCCGATGGATTGCCGACGATGTTGTTATATCCGTCGGAATTCCATCTGACATTACAGTCAGATTCCAGACGACTTAGGGTATTGATGCTATACGCTATCGTATCGGAAATGTTTTCGAAACACTAGATTCTGAATCCGACGGATTGACGACAGTGTTGTTATATCCGTCGGAATTCCATCTGTAATTTCCAACAGTTTTGCGACGAACAGTAATTATAAATATAGAATTTAATAGATTTAAAATTCTAAAAAAATATATGGATTGAAAAAAGCTAAATGGTACACATTCCTATTGTTATATACTATATCTTTTTTTCAAAATAAACGGTTTTATTAATAGTTCCAATTTAAATCGAAAACCATAGTTATGGAATTTGTAGTCATCTCCTCTGTTAAATTGCGAGCTTTTATAGTTATAAATACGGATATGGCAAATGTGTAATTAAAATTTTTGTTAGACTTTTTATCATCGGTTCTACAACTACATGATCCAATAATCTAGTATTTTTATTAAAATTATAAAATCGAATTTCACACTTATGAAATGACATCTGAAATGGTATAACTAGTAATCTAATTGGTTTTCTCTAGTTTTATAAAACAGAGGAGCAATTAAAAATGAAGGGTATTATATATTATGCACGATATAAACCATGATAGTGTTACGTGTGTGATGTTACTAACAAACTATTATTAAGTAAACTATATAAAAACAAATTCATATTTTTATTTATTGTATTAAATACCTAAAATTTATTATTTATCTTTTCAAGAGAATATTGTTCGAATATCACATTATCATCATATACAAATCGTATAATAATTTAAATTTTAAATTTATAAATTTTTGTGTGAAAATTTGTAAATACCGACGGATTACCGACGACGTCTATTGGAAAGCCATCGAAAGCATCTTTGCAATGTGGATTGGCTACTTGGCGAACATGCACAGTTTTCAACTTGAATGATATGTCTGATTTCTGTTATAGATGATTCAACAATTTTGTATCTTGTTGTAACCTACGAATACTGTAAAATTAGTTATGATATTCGCATACGGTTTTTAGTGATCTCAGATTTGTAAAAGCTAAACCGTGCAAATTTCCATTCCAAAGTTGAACCGATTTTGGTTTGAAAGTTGCTAATGTGAAAACTCACTGTTCCAATTCATAATATTTTTAACGAGTGGAAAATTTTATGCTTTATATAAATATTTTGAATAATACTAAATTATAATATTTTTAAAATTGGATTCCGAAGAGAAAATGACAAATAGTAAATTTAGCTAGATAGACTAATAAAATATCATAATCATATTATTTTAAGGTCGTATCAAGATTATCAAAGACGTGGTGATTCGTCTAGTCCGAGTTTATAGCAACTCAAGTTCTAGAATATGGAAATGATTCCTTTCGACCAATGACCATTGAAGAATTAGTTCAGCTGCCTGGTCGTGAACTTCTTACTTTTCTCGATCAGAGGCGTCAAGGGAATTCGACATGGTATTTTAAATTTTCTATAATTATATTAAAAATAATTATTTTAACGGTTTTCTAATAAAATACGTAGTTTTGATATTTCAAACAACAAAATAAGCAAATCTATAGTAAAGATGATTCATTCTCTTTTGAATAAACCATATACAAAATTTAGAGATACTCCATACGAAGAACATCAGATTTGGTTCACGACGTTTACGGTACGTTAATTTGTTTTTTAAATAAGTAATTGTTTTTTTAGTAATATATATATATATATATATATATATAAGTAAATCTCTCAGCAAGAATTTACATGAGATCCCATGAACACAAAGTTGGTGAAAGAAGCTTTTCAAAAAGAGATTGCGGTACAATTTTCCCGTTACATGAACGAGTGGAAACAAAAGCGGAAAAAAGGAAAATACAAACCAAGTGGGTCGAATGAGTTGGTTTGGAACGACTTTATTCGTTGCTGGGAATCTTCCAGCGCTGAGGCCATCTTGAGGACTAATTCGGGAACCCGGAAGAGTAGCCAAGGAGGCAAAGGCATTTAAATTTACAATGCTGGATCGACTGGTTTTCTGAAACAAGCCGATCAATTGGTAAATTTATTATTATATTAGTTTTATTTCTTATTATTTGAAATTTTTTAAAATATTCATTTAGTATTTTTAACTTCAGATCACTTGGAGCGCCTTCAGATCACTTGCAAGTTCTTGAGGCCGTACACACCAAACACTTGTCGCATCCAAGATCGTCTCGTTAGAGATCTCGAAAAAATGAAAAAAGTGATAATTTGTCTCAGCAGTCTCAAGTTTGTTCTTCTTCTTCGCTTGCCGAAATACTTTGTTTTGACACTAACCGTTTGGTTGTTAATGTAAGTTTGTTTTCTCTTTTTATTTATTTTCATATTTAATATTATAATACTTTTCTAATAGTATTTTAAAATTTTTTACAAGAAGTACCATTTTCGAATGGTCATCATGTAGGACTCGGTAGAGTTGTAGATACTAGTGGTGTAACATCTGCGGGTGGAAATGAGGAGAACGCCCAACTTAAAGAAAAAATGGCGGCGTAGATAGATATGGCTAGGCTGAAATATTTTGTAACTTTTATGAAAGCTAAATTCCCGGAATATCCGAATCAATTTTTTCCTCCTTTTGCTACTCCTCCAATGTAATTTGTAGATTTTAGAGTTTAAAACAATAAAAATTTAAATATTATTATATTTTTAATTTGAAATATTATTTTTATTTATTTGTTTTAATATTTTATTAAATATTTAAAAAATATTTATTAAATATAAAATAAAAAAAATCTTTAAAAAAATGATTTAAAAATTAAAAAATAATTATTAAAAAAAGATTGTTACATGTTCTGTTATTTCCGACAAAAGGAGTCGTCGGAAAACCGAGAAACGTCCATCTCAAATTTTGGATACATTAGATTACTTGGATGCTTTGTTGTAACTCTTTCCATCTCAAATGTTGTCACACTATAGAAAATTGAGCTAGCTTAATGTGGGTGTTGGATTCGTAACATTCTGAACTTTAAACAAAAGTTACGGACGATTTAGTGTGAACATGTCAAGTTGATCGACCAGTTAAAATGTCCATTTAAACTGATCATTGGTGATCCTTGAGTAAAAGCTTAATGCATGTCATCACGCAGTTTAGGAAACATTGGATTACTTCGAGGCTTTTTCATAGCTCCTTTAGTGTCGAATGTTGTCACGATATTGAAAATTGAGCTAGATTAACGTAGATATTGGATTCGTTTCATTCTGAATTCTAAATTAAAGTTACAAACGATTTAGTTGGACATGTAAAATTGATCGGCAAGTTAAAATGATCATTCTAAACTGATCATTAATGCCCATGGGTATTTGATTCGTGTCACTCTGAGCTCTGAATTAAAAGTTATAGGCAATTTCGTGTGGACATGTCAAGTGTACCGGCTAGTTGAAATGATCATTCTAAACTGATCATTGGTGCTTATTGAGTAAAGGCTTATCAATGAAGCATAGTGCCTGGCATTAAGAAGATTTTGATAGGTTGGATTATTTGGAGGCTTTGTAATAGCTATTTCTGTCTTAAATTTTCTCACACTATTGAAAAAAGAGCTGGCTTAACGTGGGCATTTGATTCGTGTTATTCAGAACGCTGAATCAATAGTTATGGGCGATTTCGTGAGGACATGTCAAGTTCACCGACTAGATAAAATGATCATTCTAAACTAAGCATTTGTGCTCATTGAGTAATGGCCTATTAATGAAACATAATGCATGCCATCAAGCATTTTGCGATAGATTGGATTACCTAGAGGCTGTCGTATCTATTTCAGTCTTAAATTTTTTCAGAATATAGAAAATTGAGCTACCTTAATGTGGGCATTGGATTCGTGTCATTCTGAACTCTGAATGAAAATTTATAGACAATTTAGTTCGGACATGTCTAGCTGATCGGACAGCTAAAATGATCATTATAAACTGATCAGTGGTGCTCATTGCGTAAAGGCTTATTAATTAAACATAATGCATGGTATCACCCTGTTTTCGATAGATTCGATTACTTGGAAGCTTTTTCACAGATATTCCATTCTTAAATTTTATCACACTATAGAAAATTGACCGAGCTTAACGTGGGCAGTGGATTCATGTTATTCTGAGCTCCGAATAAATTGTTATGGGCGATTTCGTGCAGACATGTCAAGCTGACCGACTAATTAAAATGATCATCCTAAACTAATCAATGGTGCTCACTGAGTAAAGGTTTATTAATGAAGCATAATGAATGGCATCAAGAAGTTCGCGATGGATTGGATTACTTGAAGGCTTTGTCGTATTTATTTTAGTATTAAATTTATTCACAATAGAGAAAATTGAGCTATCATAATGTCGGCGTTGGATTCCTGTCATTGTGAACTGTGAACAAAAGTTATTGACGATTTAGTGAGGACATGTCAAGCCGATCGGCTAGTTAAAATTATCATTCTAAACTGATCATTGGTGCTCATTGAGTAAAGACTTATTAATCAAGCATAATGCAGGTCATCACCTTGTTTGCGATAGATTCGATTACTTTGAAGCTTTGTCTTGGCTATTTCAGTCTTAAATTTTGTCACAGTATAAAAAATTGAGCAAGATTAACGTGGGCATTAGATTTGTGTCAGTTTGAGCTCTGAATCAATAATTACAGTCGATTTCGTGCGGACATGTCAAGTTGACCGACTAGTTAAAATGATCATTCTAAACTAATCATTGGTGGTCATTGATTAAAGGTTTATGAGTGAAGCATAATGCATCGCATCAAGTAGTTTGCGATAGATTGGATAATTTTGAGGCTTTGTTGTAGCTATTTCCATCTTAAATTTTTTCACAATATAGAAAATTGGGCTACCTTAATCTGGGCGTTGGATTCATGTGATTCTAAACTCTGAATCGAAAGTTATAGACAATTTAGTGCGGACTTGTCAAGCTAATCGGCCAGTTAAAATGATCATTCTAAACTGATAATTGGTGCTCATTGAGTAAAGGTTTACTAATCAAGAATAGTGCATGGCATCACGCTTTTTACGATAGATTCGATTACTAGGAAGCTTTGTCGTAGCTATTTCAGTCTCAAATTTTGTCACACTATAGAAAAATGAGCTAGATTAACGTGGGTATTTGATTCGTGTCATTCTGAGCTATGAAATAAAAGTTTCATGCGATTTCGTGCGTACATGTCAAGTTTACTGCCTTGTTGAAATGATCATTCTAAACTGATCATTGGTGCTCATTGAATAAAGGCTTATTAATTAAGCATAGTGCCTGGCATTAAGAAGATTGTGATAGATTGGATTATTTCGAGGCCTTCTAATAGCTATTTCTATCTTAAATTTTGTCACACTAATGAAAAATGAGCTAGCTTAACGTGGGCATTTGATTCGTGTTATTCAGAGCTCTGAATCAATAGTTATGAGCGATTTCGTGCGGACATGTCAAGTTCACCAAGTAGATAAAATGATCATTCTAAACTAATCATTGGTGCTCATTGAGTAATGGCTTATTAATGAAACATAATGCATGGCATCAAGCATTTTGCGATAAATTGGATTACTTGGAGGCTGTCGTATCTATTTCAGTCTTAAAGTTTTTCAGAATATAGAAAATTGAGCTACCGTAATGTGGGTGTTGGATTCCTGTCATTCTGAACTCTGAAATAAAAAATTTTAGACAATTTATTTCGGAAATGTCAAGCTGATCGGACAGTTAAAATGATCATTATAAACTGATCATTGGTGCTCATTGCGTAATGGCTTATTAATCAAACATAATACATGGCATCAGCCTGTTTGCGATAAATTTGATTACTTGGAATCTTTGTCATAGATATTCAGTCTTAAATTTTAGCACACTATAGCAAATTGAGCGAGCTTAACGTGGGCATTGGATTCGTGTCATTCTGAGCTTTGAATAAATTGTTATGGGCGATTTCGTGCGGACATGTCAAGCTGACCGACAAGTTAAAATGATCATTCTAAACTAATCAATGGTGTGCATTGAGTAAAGGTTTATTAATGAAGCATAATGAATGGCATCAAGCAGTTCGCGATGGATTGGATTACTTGGAATTTCAGTCTTACATTTATTCAGTCTTAGCTATTTCAGTCTTAAATTTCAGTCGTAGCTATTTCAGTCTTAAATTTATTCACAATAAAGAAATTGAGTTATCTTAATGTCGGGGTTGGATTTGTGTCATTGTGAACTGTGAACAAAAGTTATTGACGATTTAGTGAGGACATGTCAAGCCGATAGGCTAGTTAAAATGATCATTCTAAACTGATCATTGGTGCTCATTAAGTAAATATGTATTAATCAAGCATAATGCATGTCATCACCATGTTTGCGATAGGTTCGATTACTTGGAAACATTGTCTTGGCTATTTCAGTCTTAAATTTTGTCACAGTATAAAAAATTGAGCAAGATTAACATGGGCATTGAATTCGTTTCATTTTGAGCTCTGATTCAATAATTTCAGGCGATTTCATGCGGGCATGTCAAGTTGACCGACTAGTTATAATGATCATTCTAAACTAATCATTGGTGCTCATTGAGTAAAGGCTTATGAATGAAGCATAATGCATGGCATCAAGCAGTTTGCGATAGATTGGATTACTTGGAGGCTTTCTCGTAGCTGTTCAAGTCTTAAATTTTTTCAAAATATAGAAAATTGAGATAACTTAACCTGGGCGTTGGATTCGTCTCATTCTAAACTCTGAATTGAAAGTTATAGAAAATTTAGTGCAAACATGCCAAGCTCATCGGCCAGTTAAAATGATCATTCTAAACTGATCATTGGTGCTCATTGAGTAAAGGCTTACTAATCAAGCATAATGCATGGCACCACGTTTTTTGCGATAGATTCGATTACTTGTATGCTTTGTCGTAGCTATTTGAGTCTTAAATTTTGTCACACTTTAGAAAAATGAGCTAGCTTAACATGGGCATTTGATTCGTGTCATTGTGAGCTCTGAAATAAAAGTTACTGACGATTTGGTGCGGACATGTCAAGTTGACCAGCTAGTTGAAATGATCATTCTAAACTAATCACTGGTGCTCATTGAGTAAAAGCTTATTAATGAAGAAAAATGCATGGCCTCAAGCAGATTGTGATATATTGGATTACTTGGAGCCTTTGTAAAAGCTATTTCAGTCTTAGATTTTTTCACAATATAGGAAATTGAAGTAGCTTATCGTGAGCGTTGGATTCGTGTCATTTGGAGCTCTGAATCAAAAGTTTTAGACGATTTCGTGCGGACATGTCAAGTTGACCGGCTAGCTGAAATGATTATTCTAAACTTATCAATGGTGCTCATTGTGTAAATGTTTATTAATGAAGCATAATGCATTGCATCAACCAACTTGCGATAGATTGGATTACTTGGAGGCTTTCTTGTAGCTCTTTCAGTTTTAAATTTTTTCACAATATAGAAAATTGAGCTCCCGTAATGTGGGAGTTGGATTCGTGTCATTGTGAACTGTGAATAAAAGTTATAGACGATTTAGTGCGAACATGTAAAGCTGATCAGCGAGTTAAAATGATCATTTTAAACTGATCATTGGTGCTCATTGTGTAAAGGATTATTAATCAAGCATACTGCATGGCATCACCCTGTTTTCGATAGATTCGATTATTTAGAAGCTTTTTCTTCGCTATTTTAATTTTAAATTTTGTCACACTATAGAAAATTGAGTAAGCTTAACGGGGTCATTGGATTCGTGTCATTCTAAGCTCTGAATCAATAATTTGGGGCGATTTCGTGCGGACTTGTCAAGTTGACCGACCAGTTAAAATGATCATTCTAAACTAATCATTGGTGCTCACTGAGTAATGACTTATTAATGAAGATAATGCATGGCATCAAGCAGTTTGCGATAGATTGGATTATTTGGAGGCCTTGTCGTAGCTATTTCAATCTTAAAATTTTTCACAATATAGAATGTGAGGTACCTTTACCTGGGCGTTAGATTCGTGTCATTCTGAACTCAGAATCAAAAGTTATAGACGATTTAGTGTGGATATGTCAAGCTGATTGGCCAGTTAAAATTATCATTCTAAACTGATCATTGGTGCTCATTGAGTAATGGCTTACTAATCAAGCATAATGGATGGCATCACGCTGTTAGGGATAGATTCGATTACTTGGAAAATTTGTCATAGCTGTATTAGTCTTAAATTTTGTCACACCATAGAAAAATGATCTAGCTTAACGTGGGCATTTGATTCGTATCATTCTGGGCTCTGAATTAAAAGTTACAGATGATTTCGTGCGGATATGTTAAGTTGAGCGGCTAGTTGAAATGATCATTCTAAACTGATTATGGGTGCTCATTGAGTAAAAGCTTATTAATGAAGCATAATGCATGGCATCAAGCAGCTTGTGATAGATTGGATTACTTGGAGGCTTTATAACGGCTATTTCAGTCTTAAATGTTTTTACAACATAAGAAAGTCAGTTAGATTAACGTGAGCGTATGATTCGTGTCATTATAAGCTCTGAATCAAAAGTTATAGACGATTTTGTGCGGATATGCAAATTGATTTGCCAATTAAAATGATAATTCTAAACTGATCATTGGTGCTCATTGAGTAAAGGCGTATTAATGAAGCATAATGCGTGGCATCAAGCAGCTTGTGATAGATTGGATTACTTGGAGGCTTTATAACGGCTATTTCAGTCTTAAATGTTTTTACAACATAAGAAAGTCAGTTAGATTAACGTGTGCGTTAGATTCGTGTCATTATGAGCTATGAATCAAATGTTATAGACGATTTTGTGCGGACATGTAAAGCTGATCGGCCAATTAAAATGATCATTCTCAACTAATCATTTGTGCTCATTGAGTAAAGGCTCATTAATCTATAATAATGCATGGCATCCCGCTGTTTGCCATAGATTCGATTACTTGGAAGCTTTATCATAGCTATTTGAATCTTAAATTTTATCACACTATAGAAAATTGAGCGAGCTTAACGTGGGCATTGGATTCGTGTCACTCTAAGCTCTGAATCACTAGTTATGGGCATTTTCGTGCGTACATGTCAAGTTGACCGACAAGTTAAAATGATAATTCTAAACTAATCATTGGTGCTCATTGAGAAAAGGCTTATTAATGAAGCATAATGAATGGCATGACGGAGATTGTGATAGTTTGGATTACTTGGAGGCTTTGTAATAGCTATTTCAGTCTTAATTTTTTTTACAATATAGGAAATTGAGGTAGCATAACGTGACCGTTGGATTCGTGTCATTGTGAGCTCCGAATAAAACGTTATAGACGATTTAGTACAGACATGTAAAGTTGATTTGTCAATTAAAATTATCATTCTAAACTGATCATTGGTGCTCATTGAGTAAAGGCTTATTAATGAAGCATATCGCATGGCATCAAACAGTTTGTGATAGATTGGATTAGTTGGAGGCTTTGTCGTTGCTATTTCAGTCTTAAATTTTTCCACAATATATATAATTGAGCTACCTTAATGTGGGAGTTCGATTCGTGTTATTCGGAACTCTGAATCAATTGTTATAGACGATTTAGTGCGGATATGTCAAGCTGATTGGCCAGTTAAAATGGTCGTTCTAAACTGATCATTGGTGGTCATTGAGTAAAGGCTTACTAATCAAGCATAATGCATGGCATCACGCTGTTTGCGATAGATTCGATTACTTGGAAGATTTGTCATAGCTATTTTAGTCTTAAATTTTGTCACACTATAGAAAAATGATCTAGCTTAACGTGGGCATTTGATTCGTGTCTTTCTCAGCTCTGAATTAAAAGTTACCGATGATTTCGTGCGGATATTTTATGTTGACCGTGTAGTTAAAATGATTATTCTAAACTGATTATGGGTGCTCATTGAGTAAAGGCTTATTAATGAATCATAATGCATGGCATCAAGCAGATTGTGATAGACTGGATTACTTGGAGGCTTTGTAATAGCTATTTCAGTCTTAAATTTTTTCACAATATAGGAAATTGAGTTAGCTGAATGTGAGTGTTGGAGTCGTGTCATTCTGAGCTTTGAATCAAACGTTATAGAGGACTTAGTGCGTACATGTCAAGTTGATCTTCCAATTAAAATGATCATTCTAAACTGATCATTGTGGCGCATAGAGTAAACGCTTATTAATGAAGCAAAATGCATGGCTTTCAGTAGATTGTGATAAATTGGATTACTTGCGGGCTTTGTAATAGCTATTTAAGTATTAAATTTTTTCAAAATATAGCAAAATTGAGCTAGTTTAATGTGAGCGTTGGATTCGTGTCATGATGAGCTCTGAATCAAAAGTTATTGATGATTTAGTGCGGATATGCAAGTTGATCTGCCAATTAAAATGACCATTCTAAACTGATCATTGGTGCTCATTGAGTATAGGCGTATTAATGAAGCATAATGCATGGCATCACAAAGTTTGCGATAGATTCAACTACTTGGAGGTTTTGTTGTAGCTGATCCAGTCTTCAATTTTAACACAATATTGAAACTTGAGGTAGTTTAACGTGGGCGTTAGATTCGTGTCATTCTCAGCTCTTAATCAAAAGTTATAGACGATTTAGTACGGACATGTCAGGTTCATTGGCCAGTTAAAATGATCATTATCAACTGATCATTTTTGCTCATTGAGTAAAGGCTTACTAATCAAGCGTAATGCATGGCATCACGCTGTTGGCGATAGATTCGATTACTTGGAAGATTTGTCATAGCTAATTCAATCTTAAATTTGGTCACACTATAGAAAAATGAGCTAGGTTAATGTGGGCATTGGATTCGGGTCATTCTAAGCTCTGAATTACTAGTTACGGGCGATTTCATGCATACATGTCAAGTTTACCGACTAGTTAAAATGATCATTATAAACTAATCATTAGTGCTTATTGAGTAAAAACTTATTAATGAAGCATAATGCATGGGGTAAAGCAGTTTGCGATAGATTGGATTACTTGGAGGCTTTTTCGTAGCTATTTCAGTATTAAACTTTTTCAAAACATAGAAAATTGAGCTACCTTAATGTGGGCGTTAGATTCGTGTCATTCTGAACTCTGAATCAGAAATATAAAAGACTTAGAAATGTCAAGCTGATCGGCTAGTTAAAATTATCATTTAAACTGATCATCGGTGCTCATTGAGTAAAGGGTTATTAATCAAGCATAATGCATGGCATCACCCTGTTTGCGATAGATTCGATTACTTGGAAGCTTTGTCTTGGCTATTTTAGCCCTAAATTTTGTCACACTATAGAAAATAGAGCGAGCTTAACTTCGGCGTTGGATTCATCTCAATCTGAGCTCTGAATCAATAATTAAGGGCGATTTCGTGCGGACCTGTCAAGTTGACCGACAAGTTAAAATGATAGTTCTAGACTAAACATTGGTCCTCATTGAGTATAGGTTTATTAATGAAGCATAATGCATGGCATCAAGTAGTTTAGATTGGATTACTTGGAGGCTTTTTTGTATCTATTTCCGTCTTAAATTTTTTCACAATCCAGAAAATTGAGCTACCTTAAACAGGGCGCTGGATTCGTGTCGTTCTGAACTATGAATCGAAAGTCATAGACGATTTAGTGCGGAAAAAGTCAAGATGATCGCCCAGTTGAAATGATCATTCTGAACTGATCACTGCTGCTAATTGAGTAAAGGCTTACTAGTCAAGCATAATTCATGGCATCACGCTGTTTGCGATAGATTTGATTACTTGGAAGCTTTGTCGTAGCTTTTTCATTCTTAAATTTTGTCACACTATAGAAAAATGAGCTAGCTTAACGTGGGCATTTGATTCACGTCATTCTAAGCTCTGAATTAAAAGTTACTGATGATTTCGTACGTATATGTGAAGTTGACCGGCTAGTTAAAATGATCATTCTAAATTGATAATTGGTGCTCATTGAGAAAAGGCTTATTAATGAAGTATAATGAAAGGCATGAAGCAGATTGTGATAGATTGGATTACTTGGAGGCTTTGTAATAGCTATTTTAGTCTTAATTTTTTTCACAATATAGGAAATTGAGGTAGGAAATTGAGGTAGCTTAATAAAAAGTTATAGACGATTTCGTGCGGACATGTCAAGTTGATCTGTCAATTAAAATGATCATTCTAAACTGATCATTGGTGCTCCTTGAGTATAGGCTTATTAATGAAGCATAATGCATGGCATCACAAAGTTTGCGATAGATTCAATTACTTGGATGTTTTGTTGTAGCTATTTCAGTCTTTAATTTTAACACAATATAGAAAACTGAGGTAGTTTAACGTGGGCGTTAGATTCGTGTCATTCTGAGCTCTGAATCAATAGTTATTGACGATTTAGTTTGGACATGTCAAGCTAATCGGCCAATTAAAATGACCATTCTCAACTTATCATTTGTGATCATTGAGTAAAGGCTTATTAATCAAGCATAAATCATGGCATCATGCTGTTTGCGATAGATTCGATTACTTGGAAGCTTTGTTATAGCTATTTCAATCTTAATTTATTTTACACTATAGAAAATTGAGCGAGCTTAACGTATGCATTGCATTCGTGTCATTCTGAGCTCCGAATCACTAGTTACGGGCATTTTCGTGCGTACATGTCAAGTTGACCGACAAGTTAAAATGATCATTCTAAACTAATCATTGGTGCTCATTGAGAAAAGGTTTATTAATGAAGCATAATGAATGGCAGGATGCAGATTTTGCTAGATTGGATTACCTGGAGGCTTTGTAATAGCTATTTCAGTCTTAATTGTTTTTCAAAATATATGAAATTGAGGTAGCTTAGCGTGAGCGTTGGATTCGTGTCGTTGTGAACTCTGAAAAAAAAATTATAGCCGATTTAGTGCAGACATGTTAAGTTGATATGTCAATTAAAATTATCATTTTAAACTGATCATTGGTGCTCATTAAGTAAAGGCTTATTAATGAAGCATATCGCTTGGAATCAAACAGTTTGTGATAGATTGGATTACTTGGAGGCTTTGTCGTTGCTATTTCAGTCTTAAAATTTTCCAGAATATATAAAATTGAGCTACCTTAATGTGGGAGTTGGATTCGTGTCATTCGGAACTCTGAATCAGTAGTTATAGACGATTTAGTGCGGATATGTCAAGCTGATTGGCCGGTTAAAATGATCATTCTAAACTGATCATTGGTGCTCACTGAGTAAAGGCTTATTAATCAAGCATAATGCATGGCAGCATGCTTTTTGCGATGTCAAGCTGATTGGCCGGTTAAAATGATCATTCTAAACTGATCTTGGTGCTCACTGAGTAAAGGCTTACTAATCAGGCATAATGCATGGCATCATGCTGTTTGCGATAGATTCGATTACATGGAAGATTTGTCATAGCTATTGATACAAGCCTCGATTCAAGGCTTATATGCGCGTGGGCTGTTTGGAGAAGGTTAGGTGAGAAACTCGACCTTGGACTTCTTGGATAGGGGTTTTTGGGTTGGTATTCGATTGAAGGGTGAAGTGAACCACACGAAGGGTGATGAACCTCGTGATAAATCACAAACTTAGAGCTAGGAGGGCTGGTCTCAACTAGGTTCTAAGCGCACAAGATTCTTAGAGAGAAAACTTGTTGGAAAAAGTTTTACTTTATTAATATCAAAAAGGTTGTCGAACTACAATGCTGGAAGGAGCCTTATTAATATGCTCGACAGCTTGACCTTCTAGGGTCGACTCAAATAAAGAAAAGGAAAGTTTACAAAAGTGCACAAAAGGGAAAAGATACAAAAGTGCATAACCGAAAAAGGACCTATTCCTAAAATGTTCTTGACTCAAAAATGTAAAGCATCTAGATCCTACCCTGCAAAACAGGAAAGAGGCATATATTCGAATTTGAAACTTACCTTAACTTACCTCACGGCCAAGAAATGGAAGGTGGCCGTCCTTGTGGCATGCACGCGCCTTGCTCCTAGTCTTCGACTTGGAGTAGGGTTAGGAATCTTTGGGCCCTGACCTCTCTTGCAACTAAAGCCCAAGTCTATGAAGTCCCTTGCATTGTTGAGAAGCCTTTGGACTCTTCTTTGCACTTCTGGCCCATTGTCCTTAGTCGATCTTCCTCTAGGAGCTTGTCGACTCATAAGCTGAACTTGTGGAAGAGTGCTCTTGATCTGCTCCTTGTCATTGCTCCTGGTGGCACTACTGGTGTAGAGACTTCCTCTAGATGCATGCCCTGAAGCTGGTAGCTTATCTGGTCTGAGTCTCCTTGTGTAGAAGTTGAAATGCTCGTGTACTCGGCTGGATCGGCTGTACCGGCTGGACTATGCGAGGTACTGGCCGGAATGCCTTCTGGACCAGCCAAGTTGATCCCGGAGTCGGCGTCGCCACCAAGGGTACCGGCGTTGTCATCCACGTCGCCACCAATTTTTCCGGAGGCTTGGATCTCTCCTCCGGCAATGCTGATCGGTCCGGTCCTGTTGGTCGAGGGTCCGGTGGTACCGCTTGGGCCGGCAGACGTGCCAAATGGCCCGGCTGTCTCGGGCAAGCTTCCTGGTCGGCCAGTCTGGTCTCCTGGCCGGACATACGACCTGATGTCCTCATCAGCTATTTTAGTCTTAAATTTTGTCACACTATAGAAAAATGAGCTAGCTTAACATGGGCATTTGATTCGTGTCTTTCTCAGCTCTGAATTAAAACTTACAGATGATTTTGTGCGGATATGTTAAGTTGACCGGCAAATTGAAATGATCATTCTAAACTGATTATGGGTGCTCATTGAGTAAAGGCTTATTAATGAATCATAATGCATGGCATCAAGCAGATTGTGATAGATTGGATTACTTAGAGGCTTTGCAATAGCTATTTCAGTCTTAAATGTTTTCACAATATAGGAAATTGAGTTAGCTGAACATGAGTGTTGGAGTCGTGTCATTCTGAGATTTGAATCATAAGTTATAGACGATTTAGTGCGTACATGTCAAGTTGATCATCCAATTAAAATGATCGTTCTAAACTGATCATTGTGGCGCATAGAGTAAATGCTTATTAATGAAGCAAAATGCATGGCTTCCAGAAGATTGTGATAAAACTGATTACTTGCGGTGTTTGTAATAGCTATTGTAGTCTTAAAGTTTTTCAGAATATAGAAAAAGTGAGCTAGCTTAACGTGAGCATTGGATTCGTGTCATTATGAGCTCTGAATCAAAAGTTATTGACGATTTAGTGCGGATATGCAAGTTGATCTGCCAATTAAAATGACCATTCTAAACTGATCTTTGATGCTCATTAAGTAAGGGCGTGTTAATGAAGAATAATGCATGGCTTTCAGTAGATTGTGATAAATTGGATTACTTGCGGGCTTTGTAATAGCTATTTAAGTATTAATTTTTTTCAAAATATAGCAAAATTGAGCTAGTTTAATGTGAGCGTTGGATTCGTGTCATGATGAGCTCGGAATCAAAAGTTATTGATGATTTAGTGCGGATATGCAAGTTGATCTGCCAATTAAAATGACCATTCTAAACTGATCATTGGTGCTCATTGAGTAAAGGCGTATTAATGAAGCATAATGCGTGGCATCACAAAGTTTGCGATAGATTCAACTACTTGGAGGTTTTGTTGTAGCTGATTCAGTCTTCAATTTTAACACAATATTGAAAATTGAGGTAGTTTAACGTGGGCGTTAGATTTGTGTCATTCTCAGCTCTTAATCAAAAGTTATAGACGATTTAGTACGGACATGTCAGGCTCATTGGCCAGTTAAAATGATCATTATCAACTGATCATTTTTGCTCATTGAGTAAAGGCTTACTAATCAAGCATAATGCATGGCATCACGCTGTTGGCGATAGATTCGATTACTTGGAAGATTTTTCATAGCTAATTCAATCTTAAATTTTGTCACACTATAGAAAAATGAGCTAGGTTAATGTGGGCATTGGATTCGGGTCATTCTAAGCTCTGAATTACTAGTTACGGGCGATTTCATGCATACATGTCAACTTTACCGACTAGTTAAAATGATCATTATAAACTAATCATTGGTGCTTATTGAGTAAAAACTTATTAATGAAGCATAATGCATGGGGTAAAGCAGTTTGCGATAGCTTGGATTACTTGGAGGCTTTTTCGTAGCTATTTCAGTATTAAACTTTTTCAAAATATAGAAAATTGAGCTACCTTAATGTGGGCGTTAGATTCGTGTCGTTCTGAACTCTGAATCAAAAATATAAAAGACTTAGTGCGGAAATGTCAAGCTGATCGGCTAGTTAAAATTATCATTTTAAACTGATCATTGGTGCTCACTGAGTAAAGGGTTATTAATCAAGCATAATGCATGGTATCACCCTGTTTGCGATCGATTACTTGGAAGCTTTGTCTTGGCTATTTTAGCCCTAAATTTTGTCACACTAGAGAAAATAGAGCGAGCTTAACTTCGGCGTTGGATTCATCTCAATCTGAGCACTGAATCAATAATTACGGGCGATTTCATGTGGACCTGTCAACTTGACCAAAAAGTTAAAATGATAGTTCTAGACTAAACATTGGTGCTCATTGAGTATAGGTTTGTTAATGAAGCATAATGCATGACATCAAGCAGTTTGCGATAGATTGGATTACTTGGAGGCTTTTTTGTATCTATTTTCGTCTTAAATTTTTTCACAATCCAGAAAATTGAGCTACCTTAAACAGGGAGCTGGATTCGTGTCGTTCTAAACTAAGAATCGGGAGTCATAGACGATTTAGTGCGGAAAAAGTCAAGATGATCGGCCAGTTAAAATGATCATTCTGAACTGATCACTGCTGCTAATTGAGTAAAGGCTTACTAGTCAAGCATAATTCATGGCATCACGCTGTTTGCGATAGATTTGATTACTTGGAAGCTTTGTCGTAGCTATTTCATTCTTAAATTTTGTCACACTATAGAAAAATGAGCAAGCTTAACGTGGGCATTTGATTCACGTCAATCTAAGCTCTGAATGAAAAGTTACTGATGATTTCGTATGGATATGTGAAGTTGACCGGCTAGTTGAAATGATCATTCTAAATTGATAATTGGTGCTCGTTGAGAAAAGGCTTATTAATGAAGTATAATGAATGGCATGAAGCAGATTGTGATAGATTGGATTACTTGGAGGCTTTGTAATAGCTATTTTAGTCTTACTTTTTTTCACAATATAGGAAATTGAGGTAGCTTAACATGAGGGGATTCGTGTCATTGTGACCTATGAATAAAAAGTTATAGACAATTTCGTGCGGACATGTCAGGTTGATCTGTCAATTAAAATGATCATTCCAAACTGATCATTGGTGCTCCTTTAGTAAAGGCTTATTAATGAAGCATAATGCATGGCATCACAAAGTGTGCGATAGATTCAATTACTTGGAGGTTTTGTTGTAGCTATTTCAGTCTTTAATTTTAACACAATATAGAAAACTGAGGTAGTTTAACGTGGGCGTTAGATTCGTGTCATTCCGAGCTCTGAATCAATAGTTATTGACGATTTAGTGCGGACATGTCAAGCTGATCGGCCAATTAAAATGACAATTCTCAACTTATCATTTGTGATCATTGAGTAAAGGCATATTAATCAAGCATCATGCTGTTTGCGATAGATTCGATTACTTGGAAGCTTTGTTATAGCTATTTCAATCTTAATTTATTTCACACTATAGAAAATTGAGCGAGCTTAAGGTAGGCATTGCATTCGTGTCATTCTGAGCTCGGAATCACTTACGGGCATTTTCGTGCGTACATGTCAAGTTGACCGACAAGTTAAAATGATCATTCTAAACTAATCATTGGTGCTCATTGAGAAAAGGTTTATTAATGAAGCATAATAAATGGCAGGACGCAGATTTTGCAAGATTGGATTACCTGGATGATTTGTAATAGCTATTTCAGTCTTAATTGTTTTTCACAATATATGAAATTGAGGTAGCTTAGCGTGAGTGTTGGATTCGTGTCGTTGTGAGCTCTGAATAAAAAGTTATAGATGATTTAGTGCAGACATGTCAAGTTGATATGTCAATTAAAATCATCATTCTAAACTGATCATTGATGCTCATTGAGTAAAAGCTTATTAATGAAGCATATCGCTTGGAATCAAACAGTTTGTGATAGATGGGATTAGTTGGAGGTTTTGTCGTTGCTATTTCAGTCTTAAATTTTTCCAGAATATATAAAATGGAGCTACCTTAATGTGGGAGTTGGATTCGTGTCATTCGGAACTCTGAATCAGTAGTTATAGACGATTTAGTGCGGATATGTCAAGCTGATTGGCCGGTTAAAATGATCATTCTAAACTGATCATTGGTGCTCACTGAGTAAAGGCTTATTAATCAAGCATAATGCATGGCATCATGCTGTTTGCGATAGATTCGATGGATATGTCAAGCTGATTGGCCGGTTAAAATGATCATTCTAAACTGATCATTGGTGCTCACTGAGTAAAGGCTTACTAATCAAGCATAATGCATGGCATCATGCTGTTTGCGATAGATTCAATTACCTGGAATATTTTTCATAGCTATTGATACAAGCCTCGATTCAAGGCTTATATGCGCGTGGGCTGTTTGGAGAAGGTTAGGTGAGAAACTCGACCTTGGACTTCTTGGATAGGGGTTTTTGGGTTGGTATTCGATGGAAGGGTGAAGTGAACCACACGAAGGGTGATGAACCTCGTGATAAATCACAAACTTAGAGCTAGGAGGGCTGGTCTCAACTAGGTTCTAAGCGCACAAGATTCTTTAGAGAGAAAGCTTGTTGGAAGAAAGTTCTACTTTATTAATATCAAAAAGGTTGTCGAACTACAATGCTGGGAGGAGCCTTATTAATATGCTCGACAGCTTGACCTTCAAGGGTCAACTCAAAGAAAGAAAAGGAAAGTTTACAAAAGTGCACAAATGGAAAATATACAAAAGTGCATAACCGAAAAAGGACCTATCCCTAAAATGTCTTTGACTCAAAAATGTAAACAATCTAGATCCTACCCTGCAAAACAGAAAGAGGCATATATTCGAATGTAAACTTACCTTACTTACCTCACGGCCATGAAATGGAAGGTGGCCGTCCTTGTGGCACGCACCTTGCTCCTAGTCTTCGACTTGGAGTAGGGTTAGGAATCCTTGGGCCCTGACCTCTCTTGCCTCTAAAGCCCAAGTCTCTGAAGTCCCTTGCATTCTTGAGAAGCCTATGGACTCTTCTTTGCACTTCTGGCCCATTGTCCTTAGTCGATCTTCCTCTAGGAGCTTGTCGACTCATAAGCTGAACTTGTGGAAGAGTGCTCTTGATCTGCTCCTTGTCATTGCTCCTGGTGGCACTACTGGTGTAGAGACTTCCTCTAGATGCATGTCCTGAAGCTGGTAGCTTATCTGGTCTGAGTCTCCTTGTGTAGAAGTTGAAATGCTCGTGTACTCGGCTGGATCGGCTGTACCGGCTGGACTGTGCGAGGTACTGGCCGGAATGCCTTATGGACCAGCCAAGTTGATCCCGGAGTCAGCGGCGCCACCAAGGGGACCGGCGGTGTCATCCACATCGCCACCAATTTTTCCGGAGGCTTGGATCTCTCTGCCGGCAATGCTGATCGGTCCGGTCCTGTTGGTCGAGGGTCCGGTGGTACCGCTTGGGCCGGCAGACGTGCCAAATGGCCTGGCTGTCTCGGGCAAGCTTCCTGGTCGACCAGTCTGGTCTCCTGGCCGGACATAAGACCTGATGTCCTCATCAGCTATTTTAGTCTTAAATTTTGTCACACTATAGAAAAATGAGCTAGCTCAACGTGGGCATTTGATTCGTGTCTTTCTCAGCTCTGAATTAAAACTTACAGATGATTTCGTGCTGATATGTTAAGTTTACCAGCTAATTGAAATGATCATTCTAAACTGATTATGGGTGCTCATTGAGTAAAGGCTTATTAATGAATCATAATGCATGGCATCAAGCAGATTGTGATAGATTGGATTACTTAGAGGCTTTGTAATAGCTATTTCAGTCTTAAATTTTTTCACAATATAGTAAATTGAGTTAGCTGAACGTGAGTGTTGGAGTCGTGTCATTCTGAGATTTGAATAATAAGTTATAGACGATTTAGTGCGTACATGTCAAGTTGATCATCCAATTAAAATGATCGTTCTAAACTGATCATTGTGGCGCATAGAGTAAATGCTTACTAATGAAGCAAAATACATGGCTTCCAGCAGATTGTGATAAAATTGATTACTTGCGGGCTTTGTAATAGCTATTTTAGTCTTAAATATTTTCAGAATATAGCAAAATTGAGCTAGCTTAACGTGAGCGTTAGATTCGTGTCATTATGAGCTCTGAATCAAAAGTTATTGACGATTTAGTGCGGATATGCAAGTTGATCTGCCAATTAAAATGACCATTCTAAACTGATCTTTGATGCTCATTGAGTAAAGGCGTATGAATGAAGTATAATGCGTGGCATCACAAAGTTTGTGATAGATTTAACTTCTTGGAGGTTTTGTTGTAGCTGTTTCAGTCTTAAATTTTAACACAATATATAAAATTGAGGTAGTTTAACGTGGGCGTTAGATTCATGTCATTCTCAGCTCTTAATCAAAAGTTATAGATGATTTAGTGTGGACATGTCAAGCTGATTGGCCAGTTAAAATGGCCATTATGAACTGATCATTTGTGCTCATTGAGTAAAGGCTTACTAATCAAGCATAATGCATGGCATCACGCTGTTTGTGATAGATTCGATTACTTGAAAGTTTTTTCATAGCTAATTCAATCTTAAATTTTGTCACACTATAGAAAAATGAGCTAGCTTAACGTGGGTATTGGATTTGAATCATTCGGAGCTCTGAATCACTAGTTACGGGCGATTTCGTGCATACATGTCAAGTTTGCAGACTAGTTAAAATGATCACTATAAACTAATCATTGACGTCATTGAGTAAAAACTTATTAATGAAGCATAATGCCTGGCGTAAAGAAGTTTGCAATAGATTGGATTACTTGGAGGCTTTGTCGTAGCTATTTCAGTATTAAACTTTTTCACAATATAGAAAATTGAGCTACCTTAATGTGGGCGTTAGATTCGTGTCATTCTGAACTCTGAATCAAAAATATAAACGATTTAGTGCGGACAAGTCAAGCTGATCGGCTAGTTAAAATTATCATTTTAAACTGATCATTGGTGCTCATTGAGTAAAGGGTTATTAATCAAGCATAATGCATGGCATAACCCTGTTTGCGATAGATTCGATTACTTGGAAGTTTTTTCTTGGCTATTTTAGCCGTAAATTTTGTCACACTATAGAAAATAGAGCGAGCTTAATTTGGGTGTTAGATTCATCTCATTCTGAGCTTTGAATCAATAATTACGGGCGATTTCTTGTTGACCTGTCAAGTCGACCGACAAGTTATAATGATCGTTCTAAACTAATCATTGGTGCTCATTGAGTATAGGTTTATTAATGAAGCATAATGCATGGCATCAAGCAGTTTGGGATATATTGGATTACTTGGAGGCCTTGTTGTAGCTATTTCCGTCTTAAATTTTTTAACATTCCAGAAAATTGAGCTACCTTAACCAGGGCAATTATTCGTGTCGTTCTGAACTATGAATCAAAAGTTATAGACGATTTAGTGCAGAAATGTCAAGATGATCGGGCAGTTAAAATGATCATTCTAAACTGATCACTGCTGCTAATTGAGTAAAGCCTTACTATTCAAGCATAATTCATAGCATCACGCTGTTTGCAATAGATTTGATTACTTCGAAGCTTTGTCGTAGCTATTTCATTCTTAAATTTTGTCACACTATAGAAAAATGAGCTAGCTTAACGTGGGCATTTGATTCATGTCATTCTAAATCCGAATTAAAAGTTACAAATGATTTCGTGCAGACATGTCAAATTGACCGGATAGTTGAAATGATCATTCTAAACTGATAATTGGAGCTCATTGAGAGAAGGCTTATTAATGAAGCATAATGAATGGCATGAAGCAGATTTTGAAAGATTGGATTACTTAGAGGTTTTGTAAAACCTATTTTAGTCTGAAATGCTTTTCACAAAATTGGAAATATAGGTAGCTTAACATGAGCGTTGGATTCGTGTGATGTTGAGGTCTGAATAAAAAGTTATAGACGATTTAGTGCGTACATATCAAGTTGATCTTCCAATTAAAATGATCATTCTAAACTGATCATTGTGGCGCATAGAGTAAACGCTTATTAATGAAGCAAAATGCATGGCTTCCAGCAGAATGTGAAAAATTGATTACTTGCAGGCTTTGTAATAGCTATTTTAGTCTTAAATTTTTTCACAATATAGCAAAATTGAGCTAGTTTAACGTGAGCGTTGGATTCGTGTCATTATGAGTTCCGAATCAAAAGTTATTGATGATTTAGTGCGGATATGCAAGTTGATCTGCCAATTAAAATGACCATTCTAAACTGATCATTGGTGCTCATTGAGTAAAGGCGTATTAATCAAGTATAATGCGTGGCATCACAAAGTTTGCGATAGATTCAACTACTTGGAGGTTTGGTTTTAGCTGTTTCAGCCTTAAAATTTTTACACAATATCGAAAATTGAGGTAGTTTAACGGGGTCATTAGATTGGTGTCATTCTCAGCTCTTAATCAAAAGTTATAGGCGATTTAAGGCGGACATGTCAAGCTGATTGGCCAGTTAAAATGATCATTATCAACTAATCATTTGTGCCCATTGAGTAAAGGCTTACTAATCAAGCGTAGTGCATGGCATCACGCTGTTTGCGATGGATTCGATTACTTGAAAGATTTGTCATAGCTAATTCAATCTTAAATTTTGTCACACTGTTGAAAAATGAGCTAGCTTAAAGTGGGCATTGGATTCAGGTCATTATGAGCTCTGAATCACTAGTTACGGGCGATTTCATGCATACATGTCAGGTTTACCGACTAGTTAAAATGATCATTATAAACTAATCATTGACGTCATTGAGTAAAAACTTAATAATGAAGCATGTTGCATGGCGTAAAGCAGTTTGCGATAGATTGGATTACTTGGAGGCTTAATCGTAGCTATTTCTGTATTAAACTTTTTCACAATATAGAAAATTGAGATACCTTGATGTGGGCGTTAAATTCGTGTCATTCTGAACTCTGAATGAAAATATAAATGATTTAGTGCGGACATTTCAAGGTGATCGGCAAGTTAAAATTATCATGTTAAACGGATCATTGGTGCTCATTGAGTAAAGGGTTATTAATCAAGCATAATGCATGGCATCAACCTGTTTGCGATTGATTCGATTACTTGGAAGCTTTGTCTTGGCATTTTAGCCCTAATTTTGTCACACTATATAAAATAGAGCAAGCTTAAGTTGGGCATTGGATTCGTCTCATTCTGAGCTTTGAATCAACAATTACGGGCGATTTCATGCATATCTCTCAAGTCTACCGACAAGTTAAAATGATCATTCTAAACTAATCATTGATGCTCATTGAGTATAGGTTTATTAATGAAGCATAATGCATGGCATCATGCAGTTTGCGATAGATTGGATTACTTTGAGGCTTTGTTGTAACTATTTCCATCTTAAATTTTTGCACAATCCATAAAATTGAGCTACCATAACCAGGGCGTTGGATTCGTGTCGTTTGGAACTATGAATCGAAATTCATAGACGATTTAGTGCGGAGAATGTCAAGATGATCGGCCAGTTAAAATGATCATTCTAAACTGATCACTGCTGCTAATTGAGTAAAGGCTTACTAGTCAAGCATAATTCATGGCATCACGCTGTTTGCAATATATTTGATTACTTGGAAGCTATTTCATTCCTAAATTTTGTCACACTATAGAAAAATGAGCTAGCTTAACGTGGGCATCTGATTCGTGTCATTCTAAGCTCTGAATTAAAAGTTACAAATAATTTCATGCGGACATGTCAAGTTGACCGACTAGTTGAAATGATCATTCTAAACTGATAATTGGAGCTCATTGAGAAAAGGCTTATTAATGAAGCATAATGAATGGCATGAAGCAGATTGTGAAAGATTGGATTACTTAGAGGCTTTGTAAAAGCTATTTCAGTCTTAAATTTTTTCACAATATTAGAAATTGAGGTAGCTTAACATGAGCATTGGATCCGTGTCATGTTGAGCTCTGAATAAAAAGTTATAGACGATTTAGTGCGCACATGTCAAGTTCATCTGTCAATTAAAATGATCATTCTAAACTGATCATTGGTGCTCATTTAGTAAATTCTTATTAATGAAGCATATCGAATGGCATAAAACAATTTGCGATAGATTGGATTAGTTGGAGGCCTTGTCGTCGCTATTTTGGTCTAAAAGTTTTCCACAATACATAAAATTGAGCTACCTTAATGTGAGCGTTTGATTCGTGTCATTCGGAACTCTGAATCAATAGTTATAGATGATTTTGGGCGGATATTCAATCTGATTGGCCAGTTAAAATGATCATTTTAAACAGATCATTGGTGCTCATTGAAAATGGCTTACTAATCAAGCATAATGCATGGCATCACGCTGTTTGCGATAGATGCGATTACTTAGAAGATTTTTCTTAGCTATTTTAGTCTTAAATTTTGTCACACTTTAGAAAAATGAGCTAGCTTAACGTGGGCATTTGATTCGTGTCATTCGGAGCGCTGAATTAAAAGTTACAGATGATTTCGTGCAGATATGTTAAGTTGACCGGCTAGTTGAAATGATCATTCTAAACTGATTATGGGTGCTCATTTAGTAAAGACTTATTAATGAAGCATAATGCATGGCATCAAGCCGATTGTGATAGATTGGATTACTTGCAGGCTTTGTAAAAGCTATTTCAGTCTCAATTTTTTTTCAAAATATAGGAAATTGAGTTAGCTTAACGTGAACATTGGATTCGTGTCATTCTGAGCTCTGAATCAAAAGTTATAGACGATTTAGTGCGGACATGTCAACTTGATCTACCAATTAAAATGATCATTCTAAACTGACCATTGTGGCGCATCGAGTAAAGCCTTATTAATGAAGCAAAATGTCTGGCTTCCAGCAGATTGTGATAAATTGGATTACTTGCGGGCTTTGTAATCGCCATTTTAGTCTTAAATCTCCTCACAATATAGCAAAATGGAGCTAGCTTAACATGAGCGTTAGATTCGTGTCATTATGAGCTCTGAAATCAAAAGTTATAGACGATTTAGTGCGGATATGCAAGTTGATCCACCAATTAAAATGATCATTCTAAACTGATCATTGATGCTCATTAAATAAAGGCGTATTAATGAAGCATAATGCGTAGGATCACAAAATTTGCGATAGATTCAACTACTTGGAGGTTTTTTTGTAGATATTTCAGTCTTAAATTTTAACACAATATAGAAAATTGACGTAGTTTAACGTGGGTGTTAGATTCGTGTCATTCTAAGCTCTGAATCAAAAGTTAAAGACGATTTAGTGCGGACATGTCAAGATGATCGGCCAGTTAAAATGACCATTCTCAACTCATTATCTTTGCTCATTCAGTACAGAGTTAATAATCAAGAATAATGCATGGTATCACGCTGTTTGTGATAGATTCGATTACTTGGAAGCTTTGTCATAACTATTTCAATCTTAAATTTTGTCACACTATAGAAAATTGTGCGAGCTTAACGTGGGCATAGGATTCGTGTCATTCTGAGCCTGAATCACTAGTTATGGGCGATTTCGTGCATATATGTCAAGTTTACCAACTAGTTAAAATGATCAATCTAAACTAATCATTGGTGCTCATTGAGTAAAAGCTTCTTAATTAAGCGTAATGCATGGCATCATGCAGTGTGCGATAGATTGTATTA
>JAEVFF010000148.1:31365-145923 GCA_018901945.1 Pugionium dolabratum
ATAGATAAAATTACTTGGAGGCATTGTCGTAGATATTTCAGTTTTAAATTTCGTCACAATATAGAAAATTAAGCTAGATTAACGTGGGCGTTGCATTTGTGGCATTCAAAGCTCTGGATCAAAAGTTACGGACAATTTAGTACGGACATGTCATGTTGACCGGCAAGTTAAAATGATAATTCTAAACTGATCAGTGGTGCTCACTGGGTAAAAGCTTATTAATTAAACATAATTCATGGTATCATGGAGTTTGCGATAGATTGGATTACTTAGATGCTTTGTCAAAGCTATTTGAGTCTTAAATTTTGTCAAACTATAGAAGATTGAACTAGCTTAACGTGAGCATTGGATTCATGTAATTCTGATGTGAATCGAAAGTTACGGACTATTTCGTGCGGATATATCAAGTTGACCGGCTAGTTAAAATGATAATTCTAAGCTGGTCATTGGTGCTCATTGAGTAAAGGCTTATTAATGAAGTATAATTCATGGCATCAAGCAGTTTACAATAGATTGGATCACTCAATGGCTTTGTCATAGCTATTTCAGTCTTAAATTTTGTCACACTATAGGAAATGGAGCTAGCTTAAAGTGGGCGTTTGATTCTCCTCATTCTGAGCTTTGAATCAAAAGTTAAAGACGATTTTGTGCGGACAATTCATGTTGATCGACGAGTTAAAATGATAATTCTAAATTGCTCATTAGTGCTCAATGAGTAAAAGCTTATAAATGAAAAATAGTGCATGACATCATGCATTTTGCGATAGATTGGATTACTTGGAGGCTTTAATTTAGCTATTTTAGTCTTAAATTTTTTCAGAATATAGAAAATTGAGATAGCTTAATGTGGGTATTGGATTCGTGTCATTCTGAGCTATGAATCAAAAGTGATGGAAGATTTTGTGCGGACATGTCAAGTTGATTGGCAAATTAAAATGATCGTTCTAAACTGATCATTGGTGCTCATGGTGTAAAGGCTTATTAATGAATCATAGTGCATGACATCAAGCAGTTTCCGATAGATTCGATTACTTCAAGGCATTGGGGTAGATATTTCTGTCCAAAATTTCGTCACAATATAGAAAATTTAGCTAGCTTAACATGCGTGTTGGATTTATGGCATTCTAAGCTCGGAATCAAAACTTACAAACAATTTAGTGCGGACATGTCAAATTGACCGGCGTGTTAAAATGATAATTCTAAACTCATCAGTCATGCTCACTGAATAAAAGCTTATTGATGAAGCATAATGCATGGCATCAAGCAGTGTGAGATCAATTGGATTATTTGGAGGGTTTTTCAAAGCTATTTAAGTCTTAAATTTTATCACACTATAGAAAATAGAGCTAGATTAACGTGGACATTGGATTCGTGTCATTCTGAACTCTAAATCAAAAGTTACAGACGACTTTGGGCCGATATGTCAAGTTGACCGGCTAGTTAAAATGATAATTCTAAACTGATCATTGGTGCTCATTGAATAAAGGCTTGTTAATGCAGCATAATTCATGGCATCAAGCAGTTTGCGATAGATTGGATTACTCGAAGGCTTTGTCATAGCTATTTCAATATTAAATTTTGTAACACTATAGAAAATGGAGATAGCTTAAAGTGGGCATTTGATTCGTCTCATTCTAAGCCTTCAATCAAAAGTTACTGACTATTTTGTGCGGACATGTCAAGTTGATCGGCAATTTAAAATGATAATTCTAAACTGGTCATTGGTGCTCATTGAGTAAAAGCTTATAAATGAAGAATAGTGAATGGCGTCATGCATTTTGCGATAGATAGGATTACTTGGAGGCTTTATGTTAGCTATTTAAGCGTTAACTTGATAGATTGGATTACTTGGAGGATTACTGGGAGGGTTTCTTGTATCTTTAAATCAAAAGTTACAAAAGATTTTGTGCGGACATGTCATGTTGATCGGCAAGTTAAAATGATCATTCTAAAATGATCATTGGTGCTCATTGAGTACAGGCTTATTAATGAATCATACTGCATGACATCTACCAATTTCCAATAGATAATATTACTTGGAGGCATTGTCGTAGATATTTCAGTCTTAAATTTTGTCACAATATAGAAAATTAAGTTAGATTAACGTGGGTGTTGGATTTGTGGCATTCTAAGCTCTGGATCAAAAGTTACAGACAATTTGGTACAGACAAGTCAAGTTGACCGCCGAGTTAAAATGATAATTCTAAACTGATCAGTGGTGCTCCCTAAGTAAAAGCTTATTAATGAAACATAATTCATGGCATCATGGAGTTTGCGATAGATTGGATTACTTGGATCCTTTGTCAGAGCTATTTCAGTCTTAAATTCTGTCACACTATAGAAAATTGAGCTAGCTTAACGTGAGCATTGAATTCGTGTCATTCTGAGCTTTGAATAGAAAGTTACAGACAATTTCGTGCGGGTATATCAAGTTGACCGGCTAGTTAAAATGATAATTCTAAACTGATCATTTTTGCTCATTGAGAAAAGGCTTATTAATGAATCATAATTCCTGGCATCAAGCAGTTTACAATAGATTGGATCACTCGACGGCTTTTTCATAGCTATTTCAGTCTCAAATTTTGCCACACTATAGGAAATGGAGCTAGCTTAAAGTGGGCGTTTGATTCGTCTCATTCTGAGCTTTGAATCAAAAGTTACTGACGATTTTGTGCGGACATTTCAAGTTGATTGGCAAGTTAAAATGATAATTCTAAATTGATCATTGGTGCTCAATGAGTAAAAGCTTATTAATGAAGAATAGTGCATGGCATAATGCATTTTGCGATAGATTGGATTACTTGGAAGCATTATTTTATCTATTTAAGTCTTAAATTTTTTCACAATATAGAAAATTGAGATAGCTTAATGCAGGTATTGGATTTGTGTCATTCTGAGCTATGAATCAAAAGTTACGGAAGATTTTGTGCGGGCATGTCAAGTTGATCGGCAAATTAAAATGATCGTTCTAAACTGATCATTGGTGCTCATGGTGTAAGGGCTTATTAATGAATCATAGGGCATGACATCAAGCAGTTTGCGATATATTCGATTACTTGAAGGCATTGGCGTAGCTATTTCAGTCCTGAATTTTGTTACAATATTGAAAATTTAGCAGCTTAATGTGCGTGTTGGATTTATGGCGTTCTAAGCTCTGAATCAAAACTTACAAACGATTTAGTGAGGACATGTCAAGTGGACCGGCGAGTTAAAATGATAATTCTAAACTCATTAGTGATGCTCACTGAATAAAAGCTTATTAATGAAGCATAATGCATGGCATCAAGTAGTGTGAGATCAATTGGATTGTTTAGAGGCTTTTTCAAAGCTATTTCAGTCTTAAATTTTATCACACTATAGAAAATAGAGCTAGCTTAACGTGGACATTGGATTCGTGTCATTCTGAACTCTAAATCAAAAGTTACAGAAGACTTTGTTACGATATGTCAAGTTGACCGGCTAGTTAAAATGATAATTCTAAACTGATCATTGGTGCTCATTGAATAAAGGCTTATTAATGAAGCATTATTCAGGGCATCAAGCAGTTTGCGATAGATTGGATTACTCGAAGGCTTTTTAATAGCTATTTCAATCTTAAATTTTGTCACACTATAGAAAATGGAGATAGCTTAAAGTGGGCATTTGATTTCGTCTCAATATAAGCCTTGAATCAAAAGTTACTGATAATTTTGTGCGGACAAGTCAAGTTTATCGCCGATTTAAAATAATAATTCTAAACTGATCATTGGTGTTTATTGAGTAAAAGCTTATAAATGAAGAATAGTGAATGGCATCATGCCTTTTGCGATAAATTGGATTACTTGGAGGCTTTATTTTAGCTATTTAAATCTTAACTTGTTAGATTGGATTACTTGGAGTATTACTGGGAGGCTTTCTTGTAGCTTTAAATCAAAAGTTCCAAAAGATTTTGTGCGAACATGTCATGTTGATCGGCGAGTTAAAATGATCATTCTAAACAGATCATTGGTGCTCGTTGAGTACAGGCTTATTAATGAATCATAGTGCATGACATATACCAGTTTCCAATAGATAAAATTACTTGGAGGCATTGTTGTAGCTATCTCAGTCTTAAATTTTGTCACAATATAGAAAATTATGCTAGACAAACGTGGGCGTTGGATTTGTGGCATTCTAAGCTCTGGATCAAAAGTTATGGACAATTTAGTACAAACAAGTCAAGTTGACAGGCGAGTTAAAATGATATTTCTAAACTGATCAGTGGTGCTCACAGAGTAAAAGCTTATTAATGAAACATAATTCATGGCATCATGGAGTTTGCGATAGAAAGGATTACTTGGATGCCTTGTCAGAGCTATTTCAGTCTTAAATTTTGTCACACTATAGAAAATTGAGCTAGCTTAACGTGAGCATTGGATTCGTGTCATTCTAAGCTCTGAATCGAAAGTTACGGACGATTTCGTGCGGATATATCAAGTTGACCGGCTAGTCAAAATGATAATTCTAAACTGATCATTTTTGCTCGATGAGAAAAGGCTTATTTATGAAGCATAATTCATGGCATCAAGCAGTTTACAATAGATTGGATCACTCGACGGCTTTGTCATAGCTATTTCAGTATTAAATTTTGTCATACTATAGGAAATGGAGTTAGCTTAAAGTGGGCGTTTGATTTGTCTCCTTCTGAGCTTTGAATCAAAACTTACTGACAATTTTGTGCGGCCATTTCAAGTTGATCCGTGAGTTAAAATGATAATTCAAAATTGATCATTGGTGCTCAATGAGTAAAAGCTTATAAATGAAGAATAGTGCATGGCATCCTGCATTTTGCGATAGATTGGATTACTTGGAGGCATTATTTTAGCTATTTAAGTCTTAATTTTTTTCACAATATAGAAAATTGAGATAGTTTAATGTGGGTATTGGATTCGTGTCATTCTGAGCTATAAATCAAAAGTTACGGAAGATTTTGTGAGGACATGTCAAGTTGATCAGCAAATTAAAATGATCGTTCTAAACTGATCATTAGTGCTCATGGTGTAAAGGCTTATTAATGAATCATATGGCATGACATCAAGCAGTTTGCGATAGATTAGATTACTTGAAGGCATTGGCGTAGCTATTTCTGTCCTAAATTTTATCACAATATAGAAAATTTAGGTAGATTAACGTGCGTGTTGGATTTATAGCGTTCTAAGCTCTGAATCAAAACTTACAAACGATTTAGTGTGGACATTTCAAGTTGACAGACGAGTTAAAATGATAATTCTAAACTCATCAGTGGTGCTCACTGAATAAAAGCTTATTAATGAAGCATAATGCATGGATCAAGCAGTTTGAGATCAATTGGATTATTTGGAGGCTTTTTCAAAGCTATTTCAGTCTGAAATTTTATCACACTATAGGAAATAGAGCTAGCTTAACGTGGATATTGGATTCGTGTCATTCTGAACTCTAAATCAAAAGTTACAGACGACTTTGTGCCGATATGTCAAGTTGACCGGCTAGTTAAAATGATAATTCTAAACTGATCATTGGTGCTCATTGAATAAAGGCTGATTAATGAAGCATAATTCAGGGCATCAAGCACTCTGCGATAGATTGGATTACTCAAAGGCTTTTTCATAGCTATTTCAATCTTAAATTTTGTCACACTATAGAAAATGGAGATAGCTTAAAGTAGGCATTTGATTCGTGTCATTCTAAGCCTTGAATCAAAAGTTACTGACTATTTTGTGCGGACATGTCAAGTTGATCAGCTATTTAAAATGATAATTCTAAACTGATCATTGGTGCTCAATGAGTAAAAGGTTATAAATGAAGAATAGTGCGTGGCATCATGCATTTTGCGATAGATTGGATTACTTGGAGGCTTTATTTTAGCTATTTAAGTCTTAAATTTTTTCACAATATGGAAAATTAGGCTAGCTTAACGTGGGCAATAGATTTGTGTCATTCTGAGCTCTGAATCAAAAGTTACGAAAGATTTTGTGCGGACATGTCAAGTTCATCGGCATATTAAAATGATCATTCTAAACTGATCATTGGTGCTCATGGAGTAAAGGCTTATTAAAGAATCCTGGTGCATGACATCAAGCAGTTTGCGATAGAATCGATTACTTGGAGGCATTGTTGTAGCTATTTTAGTTTTAAATTTTGTTACGATATAGAAAATTTAGCTATCTTAACGTGGGCGTTGGATTTGTGGCATTCTAAGCTTTTAATCAAAAGTTACGAACGATTTAGTGCGGACATGTCAAGTCTACTGGCGAGTTAAAATGATATTTCTAAACTGATAAGTGGTGCTCACTGAGTACAAGCTTATTAATGAAACATAATTCATGGCATCATGGAGTTTGCGATAGAATGGATTACTTGGATGCTTTGTCAGAGCTATTTCCGTTTTAAATCTTGTCACAATATAGAAAATTTAGCTAGGTTAATGTGGGCATTGGATTTGTGGCATTCTAAGCTCTAAATCAAAATTTACGAATGATTTTGTGTGGATATGTCAAGTTGATTGGCTCATTAAAATGCTAATTATATGATCAATGAGCAAAAACTTATTAATGAAGCATAATGCATGGCATCATCAGTTTGAGATAAATTGGATTATTTGGAGGCTTTTTCAAAGCTATTTCAGTATTAAATTTTGTCACATTATAGAAAATTGAGCTAGCTTAACGTGGGCATTGGATTTGTGACATTCTGTGCTCTAAATCAAAAGATATGGACGATTTCGTGCCGATATGTCAAGTTGGTCGGCTAATTAAAATGATCATTCTAAACTGACCATTGGTGCTCATTGAGTAAAGGCTTATTAATGAAGCATAATTCATGGCATCAAGCCATTTACGATAGATTGTATTACTCGACAGCTTTGTCATAGCTATTTCAGTTTAAAAAAAATTTTCACACTATAGAAAATGGAGCTAGCTAAAAGCGGGCGTTTGATTCGTCTCATTCTGAGCTTTGAATGAAAAGTTACTGACGATTTTGTGCGGACATGTCAAGTTGATCGGCTAGTTAAAATAATAATTCTAAACTGATCATTGTGCCCATTGAGTAAAAGCTGCTTATAAATGAAGAATAGTGAATGGCATCATGCATTTCGCGATAGATTAGATTGTTGGAGGCTTTATTGTAGCTATTTCAGTCTTAAATTTTGTCACACCATAGAAAATGGAGCTAGCTTATCGTGGTCATTAGATTTGTCTCATTCTAAGCTATGAATCAAAAGTTACTCACATTTTTGTACGGACATGTCAAGTTGATCGCCGAGTTAAAATCATAATTCTAAACTGATCATTGGTGCTCATTGATTAAAAGATTATAAATGAAGAATAGTGCATGGCATCATGCATTTCGCGATAGATTGGATTACTTGGAGGCTTTATTTTAGCTATCTAAGTCTTACATTTTTTTCAGAATATCGAAAATTGAGCTAGCTTAACGTGTGTATTGAATTCGTGTCATCCGGAGCTCTGAATCAAAAGTCACGGAAGATTTTGTGCGGATATGTCGAGTTATCTGCGAGTTAAAATAATGATTCTAAACTGATCATTGGTGCTTACTGAGTAAGAGCTTATTAATGAATCATAGTGCATGACATCAAGCAGTTAGCGATAGATTCGATTAATTGGAGGCATTTTTGTAGCTATTTCAGTCTTAAATTTTCTCTCAATGTAGAAAATTTAGCTAGCTTAACGTGGGTTTTGGATTTGTGGCATTCTAATCTCTGAATCAAAAGTTACGGACGATTTAGAGTGGACAAGTTAAGTTGAGCAGCAAGTTAAAATGATAATTCTAAGCTGATTACTGGTGCTCACTGGGTAAAAGCTTATCAATGAAGCATAATGCATGGCATCAAGGAGTTTGAGATCAATTGGATTATTTGGAGGCTTTTTCAAAGCTATTTCAGTCTGAAATTTTATCAGACTATAGCAAATAGAGCTAGCTTAACGTGGATATTGGATTCGTGTCATTCTGAACTCTAAATCAAAAGATACAGACGACTTTGTGCCGATATGTCAAGTTGACAGGCTAGTTAAAATGATAATTCTAAACTGATCACTGGTGCTCATTGAATAAAGGCTTATTAATGAAGCATAATTAAGGGCAGCAAGCAGTTTGCGATAGATTGGATTACACGAAGGCTTTTTCATAGCTATTTCAATCTTAAATTTTGTAACACTATAGAAAATGGAGATAGCTTAAAGTAGGCATTTGATTCGTGTCATTCTAAGCCTTGAATCAAAAGTTACTGACTATTTTGTGCGGACATGTCAAGTTGATCAGCTATTTAAAATGATAATTCTAAACTGATCATTGGTGCTCAATGAGTAAAAGGTTATAAATGAAGAATAGTGCGTGGCATTATGCATTTTGTGATAGATTGGATTACTTGGAGGCTTTATTTTAGCTATTTAAGTCTTAAATTTTTTCACAATATTGAAAATTAGGCTAGCTTAACGTGGGTATTAGATTCGTGTCATTCTGAGTTCTGAATCAAAAGTAACGAAAGATTTTGTGCGGACATGTCAAGTTGATCGGCATATTAAAATGATCATTCTAAACTGATCATTGGTGCTCATGGAGTAAAGGCTTATTAAAGAATCCTGGTGCATGACATCAAGCAGTTTGCGATAGAATCGATTACTTGGAGGCATTTTCGTAGCTATTTTAGTTTTAAATTTTGTTACGATATAGAAAATTTAGCTATCTTAACGTGGGCGTTGGATTTGTGGCATTCTAAGCTCTTAATCAAAAGTTACGAACGATTTAGTGCGGACATGTCAAGTCTACTGGCGAGTTAAAATGATATTTCTAAACTGATCAGTGGTGCACACTGAGTAAAAGCTTATTAATGAAAAATAATTCATGGCATCATGGAGTTTGCGATAGAATGGATTACTTGGATGCTTTGTCAGAGCTATTTCCGTTTTAGATCTTGTCACAATATAGAAAATTTAGCTAGGTTAATGTGGGCATTGGATTTGTGGCATTCTAAGCTCTAAATCAAAATTTACGAATGATTTTGTGTGGATATGTCAAGTTGATTGGCTCATTAAAATGCTAATTATATGATCAATGAGCAAAAACTTATTAATGAAGCATAATGCATGGCATCATCAGTTTGAGATAAATTGGATTATTTGGAGGCTTTTTCAAAGCTATTTCTGTATTAAATTTTGTCACATTATAGAAAATTGAGCTAGCTTAACGTGGGCATTGGATTTGTGACATTCTGAGCTCTAAATCAAAAGATATGGACGATTTCGGGCCGATATGTCAAGTTGATCGGCTAATTAAAATGATCATTCTAAACTGATCATTGGTGCTCATTGAGTAAAGGCTTATTAATGACGCATAATTCATGGCATCAAGCCATTTACGATAGATTGTATTACTCGACAGCTTTGTCATAGCTATTTCAGTTTAAAAAAAAATTTCACACTATAGAAAATGGAGCTAGCTAAAAGCGGGCGTTTGATTCGTCTCATTCTGAGCTTTGAATGAAAAGTTACTGACGATTTTGTGCGGACATGTCAAGTTGATCGGCTAGTTAAAATAATAATTCTAAACTGATCATTGTGCCCATTGAGTAAAAGCTGCTTATAAATGAAGAATAGTGAATGGCATCATGCATTTCGCGATAGATTAGATTGTTGGAGGCTCTATTGTAGCTATTTCAGTCTTAAATTTTGTCACACCATAAAAAATGGAGCTAGCTTAACGTGGTCATTAGATTTGTCTCATTCTAAGCTATGAATCAAAAGTTACTGACATTTTTGTACGGACATATCAAGTTGATCGCTGAGTTAAAATCATAATTCTAAACGGATCATTGGTGCTCATTGATAAAAAGATTATAAATGAAGAATAGTGCATGGCATCATGCATTTCGCGATACATTGGATTACTTGGAGGCTTTATTTTAGCTATCTAAGTCTTACATTTTTTTCAGAATAGCTTAACGTGGGTATTGAATTCGTGTCATCCGGAGCTCTGAATCAAATGTCACGGAAGATTTTGTGCGGACATGTCGAGTTATCCGCGAGTTAAAATGATCATTTTAAACTGATCAGTGGTGCTTACTGAGTAAAAGCTTATTAATGAATCATAGTGCATGACATCAAGCAGTTTGCGATAGATTCGATTAATTGGAGGCATTTTTGTAGCTATTTCAGTCTTAATTTTCTCTCAATGTAGAAAATTTAGCTAGCTTAACGTGGGTTTTGGATTTGTGGCATTCTAATCTCTGAATCAAAAGTTACGGACGATTTAGAGTGGACAAGTTAAGTTGAGCAGCAAGTTAAAATGATAATTCTAAGCTGATTAGTGGTGCTCACTGGGTAAAAGCTTATCAATGAAGCATAATGCATGGCATCAAGGAGTTTGAGATATATTGGATTATTTGGAGATTTTTTCAAAAGTATTTTCAGTCTTCAATTTTGTCACACTATAGAAAATTGAGCTAGCTTAACGTGGGCATTGGATTCGTGTCATCTGAACTGTGAATCAAAAGTTACGGATGATTTTGTGCCGATATGTCAAGTTGACCAGCTAGTTAAAATGATCATTCTAAACTGATCATCGGTGCTCATTGAGTAAAGGCTTACTAATGAAGCATAATTCAAGGCATCAAGCAGTTCGCGATAGATAGGATTGCTCGAAGGCTTTGTCATAGCCATTTCAGTCTTAAATTTTGTCACATTATAGAAAATTGAGCTAGCTTAACGTGGGCATTGGATTCATCTCATTCTAATCTCTGAATCAAAAGTTAATGTCAAGTTGATCGGCGAGTTAAAATTATAATTCTAAAATGATCATTGGTGCCCATTGAGTAAAAGCTTATAAATGAAGAATAGTGCATGGCATCATGCATTTCCCGATAGATTGGATTATTTGGAGGCTTTATTTTAGCTATTTAAGTCTTACATGTTTTCATAATATAGAAAATTGAGCTAGCTTAACGTGGGCATTGGATTCGTGTCATTCAGAGCTCTAAATCAAAAGTTACATAAGATGTTGTGTGCACATGTCAAGTTGATCGGCGAGTTAAAATGATCATTCTAAACGAATCATTTGTGCTCACTGAGTAAAGGCTTATTAATGAATCATAGTGCATGACATCGATTAGTTTGTGATAGATTCGATTACTTGGAGGCATTTTTGTAGCTATTTCAGTCTTAAATTTTGTCACACTATAGCAAATGGAGCTAGCTTAACATCCGCGTTGGATTCGTCTCATTCTAAGCTCTGAATCAAAAGTTATTGACGATTTTGTGCGGACATATCAACTTGATCGGAAGGTTAAAATGAGAATTCTAAACTGATCATTGGTCCTCACTGAGTAAAAGCTTATAAATGAAGAATAATGCATGATATCATGGATTTTGCAATGGATTGGATTACTTGGAGGCTTTATTGTAGTTATTCAAGTCTTAAATTTTTTCACATTATAAAAAATTGAGGTAGTTTAACGTGGATATTGGATTCGTTTAATTCTGAGCTCTAAATCAAAAGTTACGGACGATTTTGTGCGGACATGTCAAGTTGATCGACGAGTTAAAATGATCATTCTAAACTGATCATTCGTGCTCATTGAGTAAAAGCTTATAAATGAAGAATAATACATGGCATCAAGCAATTTGTGATAAAATATATTACTTGGAGGCTTTATCGTAGGTATTTCAGTCCTAATTTGTTTTTCAAAATATAGAAAATTGAGCTAGCTTAACGTGGGTGTTATATTCGTGTCATTCTGAGCTTTGAATCAAAAGTCACAAACAATTTAGACCGGAGATGTTAAGCCAGTAAAAGTGATCATTCTAAACTAATCATTCGTGCTCATTAAGTAAAGGCTTATTAATGAAGCATGATTCATAGGATCACGTCGTACGTGATAGATTTGATTATTTGAAGGCTTTTTCGTAGCTATTTTAGTCTGAAATTTTGTCATAATATTGAAAATCGAGCTAGTTTAACGTGGTCATTGGATTTGTGTCATGTTGAGCACTAAATCAAAAGTTACAGATGATTCTGTGCGGAAATGTCAAGTTGATCGTAGAGTTAAAATGCTCATCCTAAACTGATCGTAGGTGCTCATTGAGTAAAAGCTTCTAAATGAAAAATAATGCATGCCATCAAGCATTTTACGATAGAATGGATTACTTGCAGGCTTTATCGTAGCTATTTCAATCTTAAATGTTTTCACAATATAGAACATTGTGCTAGCTTAAACGTGGGTGTTGGATTCGTGCTTTCTGAGCTCTGAATCGAAAGGTATAGATGATTTACTGTGGACATGTTAAGCTGATCGGCTTGTTAAAATGATCATTCTAAATTGATCATTGGGGTTCATTGAAAACACAAATAAAGCATAATGCATGGCATCACGCTGTTTGGGATATATTAGATTACTTTGAGGATTTTTCGTAGCAATTTTAACCTAAACTGTTGTCACAATATGGAAAATTGAGCTAGATTAAGGTGGGTGTTGGATTCTTGTCATTCTGAGCTCTAAATCAAAAGTAACAGAAGATTTAGTGCAGACATGTCAAGTTGATCGGTCAGTTAAAATGATCATTTTAAACTAATCATTGGTGCTCATTAAGTAAAGTCTTATTAATGAAGCATAATGCGTGTCATCACGTACTTTGCGATAGATTCGATTACTTGAAGGCTTTGTCGTAGCTATTTTAGCCTTAAATTTTGTCTTAATATAGAAAACTGAGCTAACTTAACGTGGGCATTTGATTCGTGTCATGCTGAGCTCTAAATCAAAAGTTACCCATGATTTTGTGTGGAAATGTCAAGTTGATCGGCGTGTTAAAATGATCATTCTAAACTGATCATTGGTGCTCATTGAGTGAAAGCTTATAAATGAAGAATAATGCATTGCATCAAACATTTTGTGATAGAATGGATTACTTGGAGGGTTTATCGTAGCTATTTCAGTCTTTAATTTTTTCACAATATAGAAAATTGAGCTAGCTTAACGTAGGCATTGGATTCGTGTTATTCTGAGCTCTGAATCAAAAAGTAATAGATGATTTATAGCGGACATGTTAAACTGATCGACCAGTTAAAATGATCGTTCTAAATTGATCATTGGTGCTCATTGAGCAAAGGTTTAAAAATAAAATATAATGCATGGCATCACGAGGTTTGGGATATATTGGATGACTTTGATGATTTGTCGTAGCTATTTTAATCTAAAATGTTCTCACAATATGGAAAATTGAGCTACCTTAACATGGGCGTTGGATTCGTGTCATTCTGAGCTCTGAATCAAAAGTTACTGACGATTTAGTGCAGACATGTCAAGTTGATCGGTCAGTTAAAATGATCATTCTAAACTTATCATTGGTTCTCATTAAGTAAAGGCTTATTAATGAAGCAAAATGTGTCGCATCACGCAGTTTGCGATTGATTCGATTTCTTGATGTCTTTGTCATAACTATTTTAGTCTTAACTTTTCTCACAATATAGAAAATTAAGCTAGCTTAACGTGGGCATTGAATTCGTTTCATCCTGAGCTTTGAATTAAAAGTTACGGATGATTTTGTGCGGACAGGTCAAGTTGATTGGCAAATTAAAATGATCTTTCTAAACTGATCATTGGTGCTCATTGAGTAAAAGCTTATTAATGAAGAGTAATGCATGGCATGAGGCATTTCATGATATAATGGATTACTTGGATGCTTTATCGTAGGTATTTGATTCTTAAAATTTTACATAATATAGAAAACTGAGATAGGTTAACATGGGCGTTGGATTCGTGTCATTCTGATCTTTGAATCAAAAGTTACACACGATTTAGTACGTAAATGTTTAGCTGATCGGCCAGTTAAAATGATCATTCTAAACTGATCATTGGTGCACATTGAGCAAAGGTTTACAAATGAAGCATAATGTATGGTATCACGCAGTTTGTGATATATTGGACTACTTTGAAGCTTTACGTAGCTCTTTCAGACTAAAATGTTGCCACAATATGAAAAATTGAGCTAGCTTAATGTGCGCGATTGATCCGTGTCATTCTGAGCTTTGAATCAAAAGTTACAGACGATTTAGTGCGGACATGTCAAGTTGATCGGTCAGCTAAAATGATCATTCTAAACTTATAATTGGTTCTCATTAAGTAAAGGCATATTAATGAAGCATAATGCGTGGCATCATGCAGTTTGCGATATATTCAATAACTTGAATGCTTTGTCATAGCTATTTTAGTCTTAAATTTTGTCGCAATATAGAAAATTAAGCTAGCTTAACGTGGGAATTGGATTCGTTTCATTCGGAGCTCTAAATCAAAAGTTACGAACGATTTTATGCGGACATGTCAAGTTTATGGCCAAGTTAAAATGATCATTCTAAACTTATCAATCGTGCTCATTGAGTAAAAGCTTATAAATGAAGAATAATGCCTGGCATCAAGCATTTTGTGGATATATTGGATTACTTCTATATTTTATCGTAGCTATTTCTATCTTAAATTTTTTATAATATAGAAATTTTTTTCATAATATAGAAAAGCTTTACAAATGAATCATAATGCATGCATCACAAAGTTTTGGATATATTGGATTACTTTGAGGCTTTGTCGTTGCTCTTTCAGTCTAAAATGTTCTCACAATATCAAAATTAAGCTAGCTTAACGTGGGCATTGGATTCGTGTCATTTTGAGCTCTGAATCAAAAGTTATAGACGATTTAGGTCAGACGTGTCAAGTTGATCGGTGAGTTAAAATGGTCATTCTAAACAAATCATTGGTTCTCATTAACTAATGGCTTATTAATGAAGCATAACGCATGGCATCATGCAGTTTACGATAGATTCCATTACTTGAAGGCTTTTACTTATGTATTTTAGTCTTAAATTTTGTCACAATTTCGAAAACTAAGCTAGTTTAACGTAGGCGTTGGATTCGTGTCATTCTGAGCTCTGAATCAAAAGTTATGGACGATTTTGTGCGGACATGTCAAGTTGATAGCGACTTAAAATGATCATTCTAAACTGACTATTGGTGCTCATTGTGTAAAAGCTTATAAATGAAGAATAATGCATGGCATCAAGCATTTCATGATAGAATGGATTACTTGTATGCTTTATCGTAGCTATTTGAGTCTTAAATTTTACATAATATAGAAAGTTGAGCTAGGTTAACGTGGGCGTTGGATTCGTGTCATTATGAGGTTTGAATCAAAAGTTACAGACGATTTAGTACAGACATGTTAAGCTGATCAACTAGTTAAAATGATTATTATAAACTGATCATTGGTGCTCATTGAGCAAAGGTTTACAAATGAAGCATAATGCATGACATTACGCAGTTTGGGATATATTGGATTACTTTGAGGCTTTGCGTAGCTCTTTAGTCTAAAATGTTTTCAACATATGGAAAATTGAGCTAGTTTAACGTGGGCATTGGATTCGTTTCATTCTGAGCTCTGAATCAAAAATTACACACAATTTAGTACGGACATGTCAAGTTGATTGGCCAGTCAAAATGATCATTCTAAATTTATAATTGGTTCTCATTAAGTAAAGGCATATTAATGAAGCATAATGCGTGGCATCACATAGTTTGCGATAGATTCNTCACTAGTGCTCCTTGAGTAAAGGCTTATAAATGAAGCATAATGCATGACATCACAAAGTTTTGGGATAGATTGGATTACTTGGAGGATTTTTCGTAGCTATTTCGAACTTAAATTTTGTCACTATATTGAAAATTGAGCAAGCTTAACATGGGCGTTGGATTTGTATTATTTTCAACTCTAAATAAAAAATTACGGTTGATTTAGTGCGTACATGTCAAGTTGATCGGCTAGTTAAAAATATGATTTTAAACTGTTGTTTGGTCCTCCTTGAGTTAAGTGTTATAAATGAAGCATAATGCATGGCATCACTCAGTTTGGGATACATTGGATTACTTGAAGGTCTTCTCGTACCTCTTTTAGTCTCAAATGCTATTATAATATAGAAAATTGAGCCAGCTTAATGTGCGCATTGGATTCGTGTCATTCTGAACTCTAAATCGAAATTAAAGAATGATTTTGTTCTGGCATATAAATGATCATTCTAAACTGATCATTTATGCTCCATGAGTAAATGGTTATAAATGAAGCATAATGCATTTCATAACACAGTTTGGGATACGTTGGATTACTTGGAGGCTTTTCGTTGCTATTTTGGTCTTAAATATTGTCACAATTTAGAAAATTCAGCTAGCTGAACGTGGGCATTAGATTCGTGTCATTTTGAACTCTAAATCAAAAGTTACGGATGATTTAGTGCAGACATGTTAAGTTGATCAGCCAGTTAAAATGATCATTCTAACTTGATCATTGGTTTTCCTTGACTAAAGACTTATAAATGAAGCATAATGCATGACATCACACAGTTTGGGATACATTGGATTTCTTTAACGCATTCTTGTAGGTGTTTCTGTCACAAATGTTGTCATAATATAGAAAATTGAGCTAGCTTAAAGTGGACGTTGGATTCGTGTCATTCTGAACTCTAAATCGAAAGTTAAGAACGATTTAGCGCGGACATGTCAAGTTGATCGTCTTGTTAAAATGATTATTCTAAACTATGTATTGGTGCTCCTTGACTAAATGCTTATAAATGAAGCATAATGCATGGCATCACGCAGGTTGGGATACAATGGATTTCTTTGAGGCCTTGTCATAGCTTGGTTAGTCACAAATGTTACCACAATATAGAAAATTGAGCTAGCTTAACGTGGGCATTGGATTCATGTCATTCTGAACTCTAAATCAAAATTTGCTGACGATTTAGTGTGGACATGTCAAGTTGATCGGCCAGTTAAATGATTACGCTAAACTAATCATTGATGCTCCTTGAATAAATGGTTATAAATGAAGCACAATGCATGGCATCACGTAGTTTGAGATACATTGGATTACTTAGAGGCTTTTTCGTATCTCTTTCAGTCTCAAATGGTGTCACAAATGGAAAATTGAGATAGCTTCACGTGGGCGTTGGATTAGTGTCATTATGAAATCTAAACCAAAAGTTACGGACAATTTAGTGCTGACATATCAAGTTGATCAGCTAGTTAAAATGATCATTATAAACTTATCATTTGTGCTCCTTGAGTAAAAGCTCATAAATGAAGCATAATGCATGGCATCACTCTGTTTGGGATTGATTGGATTACGTGGAGGCTTTGCCGTTACTGTTTCAATCTCAAATGTTATTACAATATAGAAAATTTAGCTACTTTAACATGGGCACTGGATTCGTGTCATTCTGAACACTTAATCAAAATTTGTGGACGATATAGTGCGGACATGTCAAGTTGATCGCGCGAGCTAAAATGATTATTCTAAACTTGCACCTTTAGTAAAGGCTTTTAAATGATGCATAATGCATGACATCACGCAGTTTGGGATAGATTTGATTACTTGGAGACTTTTTCGTAGCTATTTTGAACATAAATTTTGTCACTATATTGAAAATTGACCTAGATTATGTGGGCGTTGGATTCGTGTCATTTTGAACTCTAAATAAAAAATTATGGTTGATTTAGTGCGGACATGTCAAGTTTACAGCTAGTTAAAGTGATCATTATAAAATTATCATTGGTTCTCTTAGTGTAAAGGCTTAAAAATGAATCATAATGCATGACATATCACAGTTTGCAAAAGATTGGATTACTTGGAGACTTTGTCATAGCTCTTTTAGTGTCAAATGTTTTCACAATATAAGAAAACTGACCTAGCTTAACGTGGGCGTTGGATTCCCGTCATTTTGAACTCCAAATCAAAAGTTATGGACGAGTTAGTGCGGATTTATCAAGTTTATCAGCCAGTTAATATGATCATTCTAAACTGATCAGTAGTTGTCCTTGAGTAAAGGCTTATAAATGAAGAATAATGCATGGTATCACGCAGTTTTATGATAGACTGGATAACTCCGAGGCTTTGTCGTAGCTATTTCAAACTTATATTTTCTCACTATATTGAAAATTGAGCTAGCTTAATGTGGGCGTTGGATTAGTGTCATTCTGAACTCTAAATCAAAAGTGACGGACGATTAACTACGGACATGTCAAGTTGATCGGCCAGTTAAAATGATTATTCTAAACTGATCATTGGTACTCCTTGAGTAAAAGCTTATAAATGAAGCATAATGCATTGCATCACGTAGTTTCGGATAGATTGGATTAATTGGAGGATTTGTCGTAGCTCTTTCAGTCTCAAATGGTGTCACAATATGGAAATTAAGATAGCTTAACGTGGGTGTTGGATTCGTGTCATTATTAAATCAAAACCAAAGGGTATGGACTATTTAGTGCCGAAATGTCAAGTTGATCGGCCTGTTAAAATGATAATTTTCACTGGTGCTCCTTGAGTAAAAGCTCATAAATGAAGCATAATGCATGGCATCACGCCGTTCGGGATTGATTGGATTACTTGGAGGCTTTGCCATTGCTCTTTCAATCTCAAATGTTTTTACGATATGGAAAAATGACCTAGCTTAACTTGGGCATTGGATTCCTGTCATTCTGAACTCAAAATCAAAAGTTACAGAAGATTTAGTGTGGACATGTCAAGTTGATCGGCCAGTTAAAATGATTATTCTAAATTGGTCATTGGTCCTCATTGATTGAAGGCTTATGAATGATACATAATGCATGGCATCACGCATTGTGGGATAGATTGGATTAATTGGCGGATTTGTCATAGCTATTTCGAACATAAATTTTTTCACTATATTGAAAATTGAGCTAACTTAATGTGGGTGTTGGACTTGTGTTATTTGAACTCTAAATAAAAAATTACTGACGATTTAGTGCGGACATGTCAAGTACATGGGCCAGTTAAAATTATCATTCTAAACTGATCATTGGTGCTCCTTGAGTTAAGGGTTATAAATGAAGCATAATGCATATCATCACGGAGTTCGGGATACATTGCATTACTTGGAGGCTTTGTCGTAGATCTTTCAGTCTCAAATGTTGTCACACATTAGAAAATTTAGCTAGCTTAATGTGGGCGTCTGATTCGTGTCATTCCGAACTCTAAATCAAAAGTGAAAAATCATTTTGTGCGGTTATATTAAGTTGATCGGCTAGTTAAAATGATCATTTTGAACTGATCATTGGTGCTCTTTGAGTAAAGGCTTATAAATGAAGCATAATGCATGGAATCACACAGTTTGGAGTAGATTGGATTATTTGGAAGACTTGTTGTAGCTATTTTGGTCTTAAAATTTTCCACAATATAAAAATTGAGCAAGCTTAACGTGGGCATTGGATTCGTGTCATTCTGAACTCTAAATAAAAAGTTATGGACGATTTAGTACGTACATGTCAAGTTGATCGACCAGTTAAAATGATCATTCTAAACTGATCATTGATGCTCCTTGAGTAAAGGCTTATAAATGAAGCATAATGCATAGCATCACACAATTTTGGACAGTTTGGATTACTTGGAGGCTTTGTCGTACCTATTTCGGACTTAAATTTTGTCACAATACTAAAAATTGAGCTAACTTAACGTGGGTGTTGGATTTGTGTCATTTCGAACTCTAAATCAAAAAATAACGGATGATTTAGTGCGGACATGTCAAGTTGATCAGCCATCTAAAATGATCATTCTAAACTGATCATTGGTGCTACTTTTGTAAAGGGTTATAAATGAAGCATAACGCATGGTATCATGCATTTTGGGATACATTGTATTATTTGGAGGCTTTGTCGTAGCTCTTATAGTATCAAATATTGTCACAATATAGAAAATAGAGCTAGCTTAACGTGGGCATTGGATTCGTGTCATTCTGAACTCTAGATAAACATTTATGGATGATTTAGTGTGGATATGTCAACTTGTTCTTCCAGTTAAAATGATCATTCTAAACTGATCATTTGTGCTCCTTGAGTAATGGCTTATTAATGAAGCATTATTCATGGCATCATGTAGTTTGGGATATATTGGATTACGTGGAGCCTTTTTCGTACCTCTTTTAGTCTCAAATGTTGGCACAATATCGAAAATTGAGCTAGTTTAACGTGGGCATTGTATTCTTGTCATTCTAAATTCTAAATAAAAAGTTATGAATGATTTAGTGCGAACATGTCAAGTTAATCGGCCACTTAAAATGATCATTCTAAACTGATCATTGGTGCTCCTTAAGTAAAGTCATGTATATAAAGCATAATGCATGGCATCACGTACTTTTGAATACATTGGATTACTGGGATGCTTTTTTGTAGCTATCTTGGACTTAAATATTTGTCCCAAAATTTAAAATTGAGCTAGATTAACGTGAGCGTTGGATTTGTTAATTTTTGAACTCTAAATCAAAAGTTATGGACGATTTAGTGTGGACATGTCAAGTTGATCGGCCTGTTAAAATGATCACTCTAAACTGATTATTAGTGATCCTGTAGTAAACGCTTATAAATGAACCATAATGCATGGCATCACGCAGCTTGGGATACATTGGATTACTTGGATGCTTTGTTGAAGCTCTTTTCATAAATGATGTCACAGTATAGAAAATTGAGCTAGCTTAACATGGGCATTACATTCATGTCATTCTGAACTCTAAATTAAGATTTACAGACGATTTAGTGTGGACATGTCAAGTTGATCGGCCAGTTAAAATGATTATTCTAAACTGATCATTGATGCTCGTTGAGTAAAAGGTTATAAATGAAGCATAATGCATGGCATCACGCAGTTTGAGATACATATGGATTACTTGGAGGCTTTGTCGTAGCTCATTTAGTGTCAAATGTTGTCACAATATAGAAAATTGAGCTAGCTTAACGTGGGCGTTGCATTCGTGTCATTCTGAACTATAAATAAACATTTATGGACGATTTAGTGCAGAAATGTGAAGTTGATTGGCCAGTTAAAATGATCATTCTAAACTTATCATTGGTGCTCTTCGAGTAAAGGCTTATAAATGAAGCATAACGCAGGCCATAGTGCAGTTTGGGATACATTGGATTAATAGGAGGCTTTGTCGTAGTACTTTTAGCCTCAAATATTGTCACCCAATAGAAAATTGTGCTAGCTTAACATGGGCTTTGGATTCGTGTCATTCTGAACTCTAAATCAAAAGTTACAGACGATTTAGTGAGGATATAACAAGTTGATCGGCTAGTTAAAATGATCATTGGTGCTCCTTGGGTAAAGGGTTATAAAAGAAGCATAATGCATTGCATCACGCAGTTTGGGATACATTGGATTATTTGGAGGCGTTTTCGTATCTCTTTCATTCTCAAATAGTGTCACAATATGGAAAACTAAGTTAGCTTAACGTGGGTGTTGGACTCATGTTAATTTTAGCTCTCAATCAAAATTTAAAGACGATCTAGTGCGGACATGTCAAGTTGATCAGCTAGTTAAAGTGATCATTCTAAAGTTATTATTGGTGCTCCTTGGGTGAATGCTTATAAATGAAGCATAATGCATGGCTTCACGCAGTTTGGAATACTTTGGATTACTTGGAGGCTTTGTCGTAGCTATTTTGGTATTAACTTTTATCGCCATATAGAAAATTGAGTTAGCTTAACATGAGCGTTGGATTCATGTCATTTTGAACTATAAATCAAAAGCTATGGACGATTTAGTGCAGACATGTCAAGTTGATCGGCCTGTTAAATTATCATTCTAAACTAATTATTGGTTCTCCTTGAGTAAAGGCTTATAAATGAAGCATAATGCATGGCATCACACAGTTTGGGGAACATTGGATTACTTGCAGGCTTTGTCTTAGCTCTTGTAGTCTCGAATGTGCCAATTGGATTCGTGTCATTCTCAAATCAAAATCAAAAGTTACAAACGATTTAGTTTGGACATGTCAAGTTGATCGGCCAGTAAGAATGATCATTCTAAGCTGATCATTGGTGCTCCGTAAGTAAATGCTTATAAATGAAGCAGAAGTCATGACATCACACAATTTTGGATACATTGGATTACATCGAGGCTTTTTCTTAGATGTTTTAGTCTAAAATGTTATCACAATATAGAAAATTGAGCTAGTTTAACGTAACCGTTGGATTCGTGTTATTTTGAACTATAAATCAAAAGCTACGGACGATTTAGTGCGGACATGGAAACTTGATCGGCTAGTTAAAATGATCATTCTAAACTGATCATTGGTGCTGCCTGAGTAAAGGCTTATAAATGAAGCATAATGCATGGCATCACGCTGTTTGGGATACATTGGACTACTTGGAGGCTTTTTGTCGCTCTTTTACTCTCAAATGTTGTCACAATATGAAAAGTTTAGCTAGCTTAACATGGACGTTGGATTCTTGTCATTATGAACTCTAAATCAAAAGTTACGGATGATTTAGTGCGGATATTTCAAGTTGATCAGCCAGTTAAAATGATCATTCTAAACTCATCATTGGTGCTCCTTGAGTAAAGGCTTGTAAGCGAATCATAATGCATGGCATCAAGCAGTTTTGGATACAATGGATTAGTTGGAGGCTTTTTCATAGCTATTTAGGTCTCAAATGTTGTCACAATATAAAACATTGAGCTACCTTAACGTGGGCGTTTGATTCGTAACATTCTGAACTTTAAACCAAAAGTTACGGACGATTTAGTGTGAACATGTCAAGTTGATCGACCAGTTAAAATGAACATTTTAAACTGATCATTGGTTATCCTTGAGTAAAGGCTTAATGCATGGCATCACGCAGTTTGGGAAACATTGATTACTTCGAGGCTTTTTCATAGCTCCTTTAGTGTTGAATGTTGTCACGATATTGAAATTTGAGATACCTTAACGTAGATATTGGATTTGTTTCATTCTGAATTCTAAATTAAAGTTATGAACGATTTAGTGCGGACATATAAAATTGATCGGCAAGTTAAAATGATCATTCTAAACTGATCATTGGTACTCGTTAAGTAAAGGCGTATAAATGAAGCATAATGCAGGGTATCACGAAGTTTGGGATACATTGGATTACTTGGAGGCTTTTTCGTAGCTCTTTCAGTCTTAAATGATGTCATAATATGGAAAATTGAGCTATTTTACTGTGGGCGTTGGACTCATGTCATTTTGAGCTCTGAATGAAAATTTAAAGACGATATAGTGCAGACATGTCAAGCTGATCAGCTAGTTAAAGTGATCAATCTATACTTATTATTGGTGCTCCTTCAGTAAAGGGTATAAATGAAGCATAATGCATGGCATCACGCAGTTTGGAATAAATTGGATTACTTGGAGGCTTTGTTGTAGCTATTCCGGTCTTAAATTTTGTTACAGTATTGAAATTTGAGCTAGATTAATGTGGGCGTTGAATTCGTGTCATTTCAAACTCTAAATCAAAAGTTAGAGATGATTTAGTGTGGATATGTCAACTTGATCGGCCAGTTCAAATGACCATTTTAAACTCATCATTGGTGATCCTTGAGTAAAGGCTTATAAATGAATCATAATGCATGGAATCACGCAATTTGGGATACATTGTATTACTTCGAGGTTTTGTCATAGCTCTTTAGGTTTCGAATGTTGTAACAATATAGAAAATTGAGCTAGCTTAACGTAGATACTGGATTCGTTTCATTCTGAATTCTACATTAAAAGTTACGGACGATTTAGTGCGGACATGTAAATTGATCGGCAAGTTAAAATGATCATTCTAAACTGATCATGGGTGCTCGTTAAGTAAAGGCGTATAAATGAAGCATAATGCAGGATATCACGCAGTTTGGGATACATTGGATTACTTGGAGGCTTTTTCATAGCTCTTTCAGTCCTAAATGTTTTCATAATATGGAAAATTGAGCTAGTTTAACGTGGGCGTTGGAGTCATGTCATTTTGAGCTCTAAATGAAAAATAAAAGACGGTTTAGTGCGGACATGTCAAGCTGATCAGCTAGTTAAAATGATCATTCTATACTTATAATTGGTGCTCCTTCAGTAAAGGGTATAAATGAAGCATAATGCATGGCATCACTCAGTTTGGAATAGATTGGATTACTTGGAGGCTTTGTTGTAGCTATTCCGGTCATAAATTTTTGTTACAATATTGAAATTTGAGCTAGATTAACTTGGGTGTTGGATTCGTGTCATTTCAAACTCTAAATCAAAAGTTAGAGACGATTTAGTGTTGATATGTCAAGTTGATCAGCCAGTTAAAATGATCATTCTAAACTCATCATTGGTGCTCCTTGAGTAAAGGGTTATAAATGAATCATAATTCATGACATCACGCAATTTCGGATACATTGGATTACTTGGAGGGTTTGTCATAGCTCTTTAGGTCTCCAATGTTGTCACAATATAGAAAATTTAGCTAGCTTAACGTGGGTGTTGGATTCGTGTCATTCTGAACTTTAAATATAAAGTTACGGACAATTTAGTCCGCACATGTCCAGTTGATCGGCCAGTTAAAATGATCACTCTAAACTGATTATTGGTGATCCTTGAGTAAAGGCTTATAAATGAATCATAATGCATGGCATCACACAGTTTGGGACACATTGGATTACTTCGAGGTTTCCTCATAGCTCTTCTAGTCCCAAATGTTGTCACGATATGAAAAATTGAGCTAGCTTAACATGGGCATTGGATTCGTTTCATTCTGAATTCTAAATCAAAATGTACGGACGATTTAGTGCGGACATGTCAAATTGAACGGCAAGTGAAAATGAGTATTGTAAACTGATCATTGGGGCTCGTCAAGTAAAGTCGTATAAATAAAGCATAACGCACGACATCACGCAGTTTGGGATACATTGGATTACTTGGAGGCTTTTTTGTAGCTCTTTCGGTCTTAAATGTTGTCACAATTTGAAAAATTGAACTAGCTTAAAGTAGGCGTGCGACTCATGTCATTTTGAGCTCTAGAGCAAAAGTTAAATACGATTCAGTGCGGACATGTGAAGTTGATCAGCTAGTTAAAATGATGATTCTAAACTTATTACTGGGGCTCCTTGAGTAAAGGCTTATAAATTAAGCATAATGCATGGCATCATGCAGTTTGGAATAGATTGGATTACTTGGAGGGTTTGTGGTACCTATTCCGGTCTTAAATTTTGTCACAATATAAAAAATTGAGCTAGCTTAACGTGGGCTATGGATTTGTGTCATTTTGAACCCTAAATCATAAATTACAAACAATTTAGTGTGGACATGTCAAGTTGATTGGCCAGTTAAAATGATAATTCTAAACAGATTATTGGTGCTACTTGAGTAAAAGCTTATACATGAAGCATTATACATTGCATCACGCAGTTTGGGATACATTGATTACTTGGAGGCTTTGTCGTAACTCTTTCATTCTCAAATATTGTCACAATACAATAAATTTTGCTAGCTTAACGTGGTCGTTGGATTCGTGTCATTCTGAAACTTAAATCAAAAGTTACGGACGACTTAGCGCGGACATGTCCAGTTGATCGGCCAGTGAAATTGATCATTCTAAAATGATCACTGGTGCTCCTTGAATAAAGGGTTATAAATGAAGCATAACGGATGGCATAACGAAGTTTGGGATATATTGGATTACTTAGAGGCTTTTTCATAGCCGTTTCAGTCTCGAATGTTGTCACAGTCTGGAATATTGAGCTAATTTATCATGGGAGTTGGATTCGTGTCATTCTGAACTTTAAATCAAAAGTTACGGACGATTTAGTGTTGACATGTGAAGTTGATCGGCCAGTTAAAATGATAATTCTAAACTGAATATTGGTACTCATTGAGTAAAGGCTTATCAATGAAGCATCATGCAGTTTGGGATACATTGGATTACTCGGAGACTTTTTCTTAACTCTTTAAGTCTCAAATGTTGTAAGAAAATGGAAAATTAAGCTAGTTTTACTTGGACATTGGATTCGTGTCTTTCTGAACTATAAATCAAAAGTTAAAGATGATTTAGTGCGGATATGTCAAGTTGAACGCCTGTTAAAATGATCATTCTAAACAGATCAGTGGTGCTTCTTGAGTAAAAGCTTATAAATGAAACATAATGCATGACATCACATAGTTTGGGTTATTAATGAAGCATAATGCATGGCATCAAGCAGTTTACGATAGATTGGATTACTTGGAGGCTTTGTCGTAGATATTTCAGTCTTAAATTTTTTGAAATTATATTAAATTGAGTTGGCTTAACGTGAGGGTTGGAATCGTGTCCTTCTGAGCTCTGAATATAATAGTTACGAGCGATTTTGTGCGGACATGTCGAGTTGACCTACTAGCTAAAATGATTATTCTAAACTAATCATTGTTGCTCATTGGGTAAAGGCTTATTAATGAGGCATAACGCATGGCATCATGCAATCTGCGACAGATTGTATTACTTGGAGGCTTTTTCGTAGATATTTTGGTCTTAAATTTTTTCAAAATATAGAAAATTGAGCTACCATAATGTGGGTGTTGGATTCGTTTCATTCGGAACTCTAAATCAAAAGTTATAGACGATTTAGTGCGGACATGTCAAGCTGATCGGAAAGATAAAATGATCATTGGTGCTCATTGAGTAAGGGCTTATTAATCAAGCACAATGGATGGCATCACCCTGTTTGCGATAAATTTGATTACTTGGAAGCTTTGTCTTGGCAATTTTAGTCTTAAATTTTGCCACACCATAGAAAATTGAGCGAGCTTAACGTGGGCATTGGATTTGTGTCATTCGGAGCTCTGAATGAACAATTATGTGCGATTTTGTGCAGACATGTCAAGTTGACCGACTAGTTAAAATGATCATTCTAAACTAATCATTGGTGCTCATTGAGTAAAGGCTTATGAATGAAGCATAATGCAAGGCATCATGGAGTTTGCGATAGATTGGATTACTTGGAGGCTTTGTCGTAGCTGTTTTAGTTTTAGTTTTTTTCACAATATAAAAAAATTATCTACCTTAATGTGGGCGTTGGATTCATGTCATTCTGAACTCTGAATCGAAAATTATATATTATTTAGTGCAGACATGTCAAGCAGATCGGCCAATTAAAATGATCATTCTAAACTGATCATTTGTGCTCATTGAGTAAAGGCTTACTAATCAAGCATAATGCATGGCATCACGCTGTTTGAAATAGAATCGATTACTTGGAGGCTTTATCATAGCTATTTGAGTATTAAATTTTGTCACAATATAGAAATTTGAGCGAGACTAATGTGAGCATTGGATTCATGTCATTCCAAGCTCCGAATCAATAGTTATGGACGATTTTGTGTGGACATGTCAAGTTGACCGACTAGTTAAAATGATCATTCTAAACTAATTATTGGTGCTCATTGAGTAATGGCTTATGAATAAAGCATAATTCATGGCATCAAGCAGTTTGCGATAGATTGGATTACTCGGAGGCTTTGTCGTAGCTATTTCAGTATTAATTTTTTTCACAATATAGAAAATTGAGTTAGGTTAACGTGAACATTGGATTCGTGTCATTCTGAGCTCTGAATCAAAAGTTAGAGACGATTTAGTCCAGACATTTCAAGCTGATCGGCTAGTTAAAATGATGAATCTAAACTGATCATTGGTGCTCATTGAGTAAAGACTTATTAATCAAGCATAATGCATGGCATCAACCTGCTTGCAATAGATTCGATTACGTGGAAGCTTTGTCTTGGCTATTTCAGTCTTAAATTTTGTCACACTATAGCAAATTGAGCAAGATTAACGTGGGCATTGGATTCGTGTCATTCTAACCTCGGAATCAATAATAACGGGTGATTTCGTGCGGACATGTCAAATTCACCGACTAGTTAAAAGGATCATTCTAAACTACTCATTGGTGCTCATTGAGTAAAGGCTTATTAATGAAGCATAATACATGACATCAAGCAGATTGCGATAGATTGGATTACTTGGAGGCCTTGTCATAGCTGTTTCATTCTTAAATTTTTTTCACAATATAGAAAAGTGAGCTACATTAATATGGGCGTTGGATTCGTCTCATTGTGAGCTACATTAATATGGGTGTTGGATTCGTCTCATTCATCTCATTCTAAACTAATCAATGGTGCTCATTGAGTAAAGGCTTATTAATGAAGCAAAATGCGTGGCATCAAGCAGTTTGCGATAGATTGGATTACTTGGAGGCTTTGTCATAGCTATTTCAGGCTTAAAATTTTTCACAATATAGAAAATTGAGTTAGCTTAACGTGAGCATTGGATTCATGTCATTCTGAACTCTAAATCAAAAGTTATTGAGGATTTAGTGTGACATGTCAGGATGATTTGCCAATTAAAATGATCATTCTAAACTGATCATTGGTGCTCATTGAGTAAAGACTTATTAATGAACATAATGCATGGCATCACCCTGTTTGCGATAGATTCGATTACTTGGAGGCTTTGTCTTGGCTATTTCAGTCTTAAATTTTGTCACACTTTAGAACATTGGGCAAGCTTAACGTGGGCATTGGATTCGTGTAATTCTGAGCTCTGAATCAATAATTACTTGCAATTTCGTTCGGACATGTCAAATTGACCGACTAGTTAAAATGATCATAGTAAACTAATCATTGGTGCTCATTGAGTAAAGACTTATTATTGAAGCATAATGCATGGCATCAAGCAGCTTGCAATAGATTGTATTACTTGGAGGCTTTGTCATGGCTTTTTCAGTTTTAAATTTTTTTGCAATATAGAAAATTGAGTTATCTTAACGTGAGCGTTGGATTCGTGTCATTCTGAACTATGAATCAAAAGTTATAGACGATTTAGTGTGGACATGTCAGGTTGATTTGCTAATTAAAATGATCATTCTAAACTGATCATTGGTGCTCACTGAGTAAAGGCTTATTAATGTAGCATAATGTGTTACACCACACAGTTTGCGATAGATTCAAGTACTTGGAGGCTTTGTCTTGGCTATTTTAGTCTTAAATTTTGTCACACTATAGAAAATTGATCAATATTAACATGGGCATTGGATTTATGTCATTTTGAGCTCTGAATCAATAATTATGGGAGATTTCGGCGGACATGTCAAGTTGACCGACTAGTTAAAATTATCATTCTAAACTAATCATTGGTGCTCATTGAGCAAAGGATTATTAACGAAGCATAATGCATGGTATCAAACAGTTTGCGATAGATTGAATTACTTGGAGGCTTTGTCATAGCTGTTTCAGTCTAAAACGTTTTCACAATACATAATAGTTAGATACCTTAATGTGGGTGTTGGATTCGTCTCATTGTGAAATGTGAACAAAAGTTATAGACAATTTAGTGCGGACATGTCAAGCTGATCGGCCAGTTAAAATGAACATTCTAAACTGATCATTAGTGCTCATTGAGTAAAGACTTATTAATCAAGCATAATGCATGGCATCACCCGGTTTGCGATAGATTCAAGTACTTGGAGGCTTTGTCTTGGCTATTTCAGTCTTAAATTTTGTCACACTATAGAAAATTGATCAATATTAATGTGGGCATTGGATTTATGTCGTTCTGAGCTCTGAATCAATAATTACGGGCAATTTCTGTGGACATGTCAAGTTGACCGACTAGTTAAAATGATCATTCTAAACTAATCATTGGTGCTCATTGAGTAAATGCTTATTAATGAAGCATAATGCATGGCATCAAGCAGTTTGCGATAGATTGGATTACTTGGATACTTTATCATAGCTGTTTCAGTCTTAAATTTTTCACAATATACAGAAGTGAGCTACCTTAATGTGGGCGTTGGATTCGTCTCATTGTGAACTGTGAACAAAAGTTATAGACGATTTTGTGCGGTCATGTCAAGTTAATTGGTGAGTTAAAATGATCATTTTCAACTGATCATTTGTGGTCATTGAGTAAAGGCTTTTTAATCATGCATAATGCATGGCATCACCCTCTTTGCAATAGATTCTATTACTTGGAAGCATTTTCTTGGCTATTTTAGCCCTAAATTTTGCCACACTATAGAAAATTGAGCGAGCTTAACGTGGGCATTGGATTCGTGCTATGCTGAGCTTTGAATCAATAATTACGGGCAATTTCGTGCACATATGTCATGTTGATCGACAAGTTTAAATGATCATTCTAATCTAATCATTGGTGCTCATTGAGCATAGGCTTCTTAATGAAGCATAATGCATGGCATCAATCAGTTTGCGATAGATTTCATTACTTGGAGACTTTGTTGTAGCTATTTCCGTCTTATATTTTTTAACAATACAGAAAATTGAGCTACCTTAACCTGGGCGTTGGATTCATGTCGTTCTGAACTTTGAATCGAAAGTTATAGACAATTAGTTCGGAAATGTCAAGCTGATTGACCAGTTAAAATGATGATTCTAATCTGATCATTGGTGCTAATGGAGTAAAGGCTTACTAATCAAGCATAATGCATGGCTTTACGATGTTTGCGATAGATTTGATTACTTGGAAGCTTTGTTGTAGCTGTTTCAGTCTTAAATTTTGTCACACTATAGAAAAATAAGCTAGCTTAACGTGGGCATTTGATTCTGGTCATTCTAAGCTCTGAATTAAAAGTTACAAATGATTTCGTGCGGACATGTCAAGTTGACCGGCTAGCTGAAATGATCATTTTAAACTGATCATTGGTGCTCATTGAGAAATGGCTTATTAATGAAGCATAATGAATGGCATGAAGCAGATGGTGATAGGTTGGATTAGTTGGAGGCTTTCTAATAGCTATTTGTGTCTTAAATTTTTTAACAATATAAGAAATTTAGTTACCTTGACGTCAGCGTTGGATTCGTGTCATTGTGAGCTCTGAATCAAAACTTATAGACCATTTAGTGCGGACATGTCAAGTTGATCTATCGATTAAAATGATCATTCTAAGCTGATCATTGGTGCTCATTGAGCAAAGGCTTATTAATGAAGCGTAATGCGTGAAATCATATAGTTTGCGATAGATTCAAGTACTTGGAGGCTTTATTGTAGCTATTTCAGTCTTAAATTTTCACACGATACACAAATTGAGGTAGTTTAACATGGGTGTTGGATTCGTGTCATTCTGAGCTCTGAATCAAAAGTTATGGACGATTTAGTGTTGACATGTCAAGCTGATCGGTCAGTTAAAATAATAATTCTAAACTGATCATTGGTGCTCATTGAATAAAGGCTTATTAATCAAGCATAATGCATGACATCACGCTGTTTTTGATAGATTCAATTACTTATAGGCTTTGTCATAGCTATTTCAGTCTTAAAATCTGTCACGTTATACAAATTTGAGCGAGCTTAACGTGAGCATTTCATTCGTGTCATTCTGAGCTCTGAATAAATAGTTACGTGCGATTTTGTGCGGACAGGTCAAGTTGACTGACTAGTAAAAAAATGATCATTCTAAACTAATCATTGGTGCTCATTTAGTAATGGCTTATTAGTGAAGCATATTGCCTGGCATCAAACAGTTTGCTATTGGATTAGTTTGAGGCTTTGTCGTCAGTATTTCAGTTCTAATTTTTTCCACAATATAGAAAATTGAGATACCTTAATGTGGAAGTTTGGTTCGTGTCATTCAGAACTCTGAATCAAAAGTTATAGACGATTAAGTGCTGACATGTCAAGCTGATCGGCCAGTTAAAATGATCATCCTAAACTGATCATTGGTGCTCATTGAGTAAAGGAGTATTAATCAAGCATAATGCATGGCATCACCCTGTTTGGGACAGATTCGATTACATGGAAGCTTTGTCTTGGCTATTTTAGCCCAAAATTTTGTCACACTATAGAAAATTATAGTGGGCGATTTCGAGCTTAACGTGGGCGTTGGATTCTTGTCATTCTGAGCTTTGAATCAATAATTACGGGCGATTTCGTGCGGACATGTCAAGTTGACCGACAAGTTAAAATGATCAGCTAAACTAATCGTTGGTGCTCATTGAGTATAGGCTTATTAATGAAGCATAATGCATGTCATCAAGCAGTTTGTGATAGATTGGATTACTTGGAGGCTTTGTCGTAGCTATTTCAGTTTTAAATTTATGCACAATATAGAAAATTGGGCTACCTTAATGTCGGTGTTGGACTCGTGTCATTGTGAACTGTGAACAAAAGTTATAGACAATTTAGTGCGTACATGTCAAGCTGATCGGCCAGTTAAAATGATCATTCTAAACTTATCATTGGTGCTGATTGAGTAAAGACTTATTAATCAAGCATAATGCGTGGCATCACCCTGTTTGCGATAGATTCGATTACTTGGAAGCTTTTTCTTGGCTATTTCAGTCTTAAATTTTGTCACAGTATAGAAAATTGAGCAAGGTTAAGGTGGGCATTGGATTCGGGTCATAATGAGCTCTGAAGCAATAATTACGGGTGATTTCGTGCGGAAATGTCAAATTGACCGACTAGTTAAAATGATCATTCTAAACTAATCATTGGTGCTCATTGAGTAAAGGCTTATTAATGAAGCATAATGTATGGCATCATTGGATTACTTGGAAGCTTTTTCGTAGCTGTTTCCGTCTAAATTTTTTTCACAATATAGAAAATTGAGCAATCTTAATCTGGGTGATGAGGTCATCAGCACAACTCCTACCCAACTGCCCGGCCCGGCCGGCCCAAGGAACACAAAGGCGGCCAAATACGCGCAAAAGGATACATGGGTGTATCTTCATGAGTCCAAGCCTAACCAAGATGCGGCCAGCCAAGACCAAACCTGGCCTATAATCCTGACTCACAGAGGACACACGTCGACATGGAGCTCACCCCAAAATTTTCCAGATAATTTCATTCACCATACTTCAAGTTGGAGTTTTCGAAACTTACCCTATTTGGAACTTTCCTTATATGAAAGTCTTCAAACGTTTCTTTGGTGACCAGGAGACTTTTTGATAGTTCTAGGAGCTCCCTTAAACACTTCTAGAAGTGAAAATACGCCTTGGGCCAGGTGGGTTCATCCGTGCCTTCAAATGATCCGATTGGACCTGTTTATGGCATGTGAGACGGCCAACTGGATTTAATCACTTGCAAACCAAAACATGTCGTCCAGGAGATATTAATAAGGCCCTAAGGAAGCCCAAAATAAACCTACCATGCACCAGCCACCATAGGATCACGCGAATCCCTTTCCTCCAAGATGTGCCATATATGGACCAAAGTGCATTTAATGTGTTCAGATTGCAATATCTCTATTCCTTGCAACTTGGGCACGTATTGAAGACTTTCCAAAGCATCCAGGGTGTACCTAGACACCTTACATTCGCCCCAAGGCTCTCAAGATACAAGCATCTACACTTTCCTTGTTAGCCAAACTAGACATTAATGGCCAACAGCCATATATTATAAATGTAAGATTTCCTCTTCTCTTTTTTTTGTTTTGTTTTAGGACCGTTGCTAGGAGAAGTATATAAGCTCGGCACGACCTCATTGTAAAGATAGACCACCATTGAAATTAAATTTGAATACAAAGTATTTTCTTAAAAGCCTTGTATTTGAATCTTGTTCTTGTTCTTTAGAAATAAAGTGTGTGATTCACTTCCTTTCTATTAAAGCCACCGCCAGATTAGTTTGAGAGATTTAAACTCCCTTGGTTCACCTTTGATCATTGGATTCGATCAAAATCCCTCCTTTTAGTTCCCTTGCCCACTTAAGCCAAAAGAGATTATCGGGCTTGCGAGTCACGGCCGTCCGCTTGCTAGATTGATACTCAATGTTACATCATTTGGTATCAGAGCTAAAAGCTCCTGTCCCAGGTTGGGTTCATCCAACCTTTATCCTTTATCTTCTATGCTTTTGTTTTGAATTTTCTTAATTACATCTTATAAAAAAAAACAAAATAAAAAAACTTTGTTCTTAATTCTTCATTTCCGTTGTTTTTTTTGTTATTATTTCTTCCCATTTAAATCAAAAGCCAAAACAAAAATTTGCATTTCATGTTTTCTTAATTTCGTCCAATTAAGAGAAAAAAACCCAAAAATATAAACATTACTTCATTTTGTTATTTTCCAATTTAGGTGCTAGTTAAATTTTTTTTAAAAAAATTTATATAATATTCCTATTATTTTCATCCTAATTTAATATCAAAACCAAAAAGATATTCTCTTTTAATTTGTTTTTAAGTCAGTTGCCAAAAGTAACCAAAAAAAAATCATAAAAATATTTTCTTGTGTTGATTTCCTTTTGCTACTACTTGTGTGCTAATACCAAATATTCACTCAACTCTAGTCTCCTTATTTGTGTATTTTGACTTAAATCTATCTTTTTTCTTGTGCAAGATACAAATTTAAAATATGGAGTATTATGAGGAAGAAAGTTCTTACCAATTCTTTGAAGAAAATTATTGTGATGAATGGCACCACGATTTGTCCGATGTAGATGATTGCTATGGATATGAGATATGGTATGAAGACTATTCAGAATATGATTTTGACAATGAAACAGGAGTTGAAGAGCTCGAGCCAGAGCCACCAGACTACTATTCCACTTATAGAAGCTGGCCAAAGACAATCACACCACTCCAAATCTACACCACTCCAACTAGATCAAGGAATCGGACTAGTAAGGTATATATTGACAATTCCAAATCTCTAACCTTTTCAGGGAATAACAAGGACCCAGATGAATACCTCTGATGGGAAACCAACATGAAACAATGGCTGCGCTCAAACAACATCCCCAAAGAAGAGAAGCTCTCATATGCCGTGTATATAATCGTTCGAGATGCCTACAATTGGTGGTTGAAGGAAAATGCACGGACCTTCTACAACAAACCATTCCTTTATTGGGGATACCTTAAGGCACGAATGTATAGGGAGTTTGTGAAGAAGTACCAAACATGCAGAAACATCACCACACAACCTATGCACCCAACAAAATCGAGGAGTGAGATTTCTACACCAAAAATGCAGCCCTTTCATAAGCCCAAGCTTGCCTACTGCTCTGAGAATAACAATGTGTTTTCAAACACCCTAGAAGGACAAAAGGTAGCTAAGCCGATGGTCAAACCAAAACTTGACCAGCAAGTTCAAAAGCCTCAAGCCATAGCACACCTGAAACCATCAAAGCCATTGTTTGGAATACACGTCAAGGAAACGCCACGTAAGTCCTCTACAATGTGAAAACAGATGAAATTATATGCTCTAGATGTCAAGAAAGACGACAGTTTGCTAAGACATGCCCAACTAGACAACTAATAACAAGCTTACAAGTAGAACGCGAAAATGTTAAGCCTAAAAGTGTTAAGCCAATAAAGGAGCATCAATTTGAAATTTCCAGTACTGGCATAATTCACTTGTCTTTGTGAAACATTGTTAAAACAGGTCTAATAAAGCAAGGATTCAACAAAGATCAAGAAGACCCACCTCCTACATTAAACCGATGTTCAGAATCAAGAGGACACAGTGGAGAACCCAACACCTTGGAGGCAAAGCAAAGCAACCAGCTGAAATGGAAAGGAGTAATATCTTCCTTTCTTATCAGGGAGCAACCGCCAGATGAACCATGGCTACATCAGAACCATAGAAGGGCCATAAACCGAGGTAATGCTCTAAACCCACAACTAAATCAAGGTATTAACTTGCCTTCTCTATGTGCAGGCCAAAATGTTTTGAGGGCAAAACATTTCAAAGGGGGAGGGTATGATGAGGTCATCGGCACAACACCTGCCCAACTGCCCGGCCCGGCCGGCCCAAGGAACACAAAGGCGACCAAATACGAGCAAAAGGGTACATGGGTGTATCTTCATGAATCCAAGCCTAACGAAGAAGCGGCCAGCCAAGACCAAACCTGGCCTATAATTCTGACTTACAGAGGACCTGCGGCGACATAGAGCTCACCCCAAACCAGGCCAGATAAAGTCATGCACCACACATCAAGTTGGAGTTTTCGAAACTTATCATATTTGGAACTTTCCTTATATGAAGGTCTCCAAACGTTTCTTTGGAGACAAAGAGACTTTTTTGGTACTTATAGGAGCTCCCTTGAGCACTTTTAGAAGGGAAAATACGCCTTGGACCAGGCAGGTCCATCCGTGCCTTGAAATGAAACCGATTGGAGCCATTTATGGAAAGTGAGATGGCCAACTGGTTTAGTCACTTGCTAACCAAAACATGGCGTCCAGGAGATATTATTAAGGCCCTAAGGAAGCCCAAAATAAACCTACCATGCACCAGCCACCATAGGATCAGGCGAATCCCTTTCCTTCAAGACTTTCCATATATGGAACAAAGTGCACTTAATGTGTTCAGATTGCAATATCTCTATTACTTGCAACTTGGGCACGTATTGAAGACTTTGCAAAGCATTCAGGGTGTACCTAAACACCTTATATTCGCCCCAAGGCTCTCAAGATACAAGGATCTACACTTTCCTTGTTAGCCAAACTAGACATTAATGGCCAACAGCCATATATTTTAAATGTAAGATTTCCTTTTCTCTTTTTTGGTTTAGGACCGTTGCTAGGAGAACTATATAATCTCAGCACAACATCATTGTAAAGATAGACCACCACTGAAATTAAATTTGAATACAAAGTATTTTCACAAAGCCTTGTCTTTGAATCTTGTTCTTGTTCTTTAGAAATAAAGTGTGTGATTCACTTCCTTTCTATTGAAGCCACGACCAGGTTAGTTTGAGAGATTTAAACTCCCTTGGTTCACCTTTGATCGTGTGATTTGATCAATACCCTCTCCTTTTAGTTCCCTTGCCCATTTAAGCCAAAAGAGATTCTTGTCCTTGCAAGCCACGGCCATACCGCTTGCCAGATTGATACTCAATCTTACATCACTGGGCATTGGATTCGTGTCATTCTGAACACTGAATCAAAAGTTATAGATGATTTAATGCGGACATGTCAAGCTGATCGGCCAGTTAAAATGATCATTCTAAAAACTGATCATTGGTGCTCATTGAGTAAAGGTTTACTTAACAAGAATAATGCATGGCATCACGCTGTTTCCGATAGATTCGATTACTTGGAAGATTTTTCGTAGCTATTTCAGTCTTAAATTTTGTCACACTATAGAAAAATGAGCTAGATTAACGTGGGCATTTGATTCATGTCATTCGGAGATCTGAATTAAAAGTTACGGATGATTTCGTGCGGACATGTCAAGTTGACCGCCTAGTTGAAATGATCATTGTAAACCGATCATTGGTGCTATTTGAGTAAAAGCTTATTAATGAAGCATAATGCCTGACATCAAAGCAGATTGTGATAGATTGGATTACTTAGAGGCTTTGTAATAGCTATTTCTGTCTTAAATTTTGTCACACTATTGAAAAATGAGCTAGCTTAATGTGGGCATTGGATTCGTGTTATTCAGAGCTCTGAATCAATAGTTATGGCCAATTTCGGGCGGAAATGTCAAGTTCACCGAGTAGATAAAATGATCATTCTAAACTACTCATTTGTGCTCAATGAGTAAAGGCTTATTAATGAAACATAATGCATGGCACCAAATAGCTTGCGATAGATTGGATTACTTGGAGGGTGTCATACCTATTTCAGTCTTAATTTTTTCAGAATATAGAAAATTGAGCTAGCTAAATGTGGGCGTTGCATTCGTGTCATTTTGAATTCTGAATGAAAATTTATAGAAAATTTAGTTCGGACATGTCAAGCTGATCGGACTGTTAAAATGATCATTTAAAACTGATCATTGGTGCTCATTGAGTAAAGGCTTATTAATCAAACCTAATGCATGGCATCACCCTCTTTGCGATAGATTCGATTACTTGGAAGCTTTTATATAGATATTCCAGTCTTAAATTTTGTCACACTATAGAAAATTGATCGAGCTTAATGTGGGCATTGGATTCGTGTTATTCTGAGCGCTGAATCAATAGTTATGGGTGATTCCGTACAGACATGTCAAGCTGCCCGACTAGTTAAAATGATCATTTTAAACTAATCAATGGTGCTCATTGAGTAAAGGTTTATTAATGAACCATAATGCATGATATCAAGCAGTTCGCGGTGGATTGGATTACTTGGAGGCTTTGTCGTAGCTATTTCAGTCTTAAATTTAGTCACAATATAGAAAATTGAGCTATCTTAATGTCGGCGTTGGATTCGTGTCATTGTGAAATGTAAGCAAAAGTTATAGAGGATTTAATGCGGACATGTCAAGCTGATCGGACAGTTAAAATGATCATTCTAAACTGATCATTGGTGCTCATTGAGTAAAGACTTATTAATCAAGCATAATGCATGGCATCACCCTGTTTGCGATACACTTGATTACTTGGTAGCTTTGTCTTGGCTATTTCAGTCTTAAATTTTTTCACATTATAGAAAATTGAGCAAGATTAACATGGGCATTGGATTCTAGTCATAAGGAGCTCTCAATCAATAATTACGGGCGATTTCGTGTGGACATCTCAAATTGACCGACTAGTTAAAATGATCATTCTAAACTAATCATTGGTGCTCATTCAGTAAAGGCTAATTAATGAAGCATAATGCATGGCATCAAGCAGTTTGCGATAGTTTGGATTACTTGGAGGCTTTGTCGTAGCTGTTTCAGTCTTAATTTTTTTCACAACATAGAAAATTGAGCTACCTTAACCTGGACGTTGGATTCGTGTCATTCTGAACTCTGAATTGAAAGTTATAAATGATTTAGTGCGGACTTGTCAAGCTGATCGGCCAGTTAAAATGATCATTCTAAACTGATCATTGGTACTCATTGAGTAAAGGCTTAGTAATCAAGAATAATGCATGGCATCGCGCTGTTTGCGATAGATTCGATTACGTGGAAGCTTTGTCATAGCTATTTCAGTCTTAAATTTTTTCACACTATAAAAAAATGAGCTAGATTAACGTGGGCATTTGATTCGTGTCATTCTGAGCTCTGAATTAAAAGTTACTGACGATTTCGTGCGGACATGTCAAGTTTACCGCCTAGTTGAAATGATCATTGTAAACTGATCATTGGTGCTCATTGAGTAAAGGCTTATTAATGAAGCATAATGCCTGGCATCAAGCAGAATTGGATTACTTGGAGGCTTTGTAATAGCTATTTCTGTCTGATATTTTGTCAAACTATTGAAAATTGAGCTAGCTTAACGTGGGCTTTGGATTTGTGTTATTCAGAGCTCTAAATCAATAGTTATGGGCGATTTGGTGAAGACATGTCAAGTTCACCGATTAGATAAAATGATCATTCTAAACTAATCATTGGTGCTCATTGAGTAAAGGCTTATTAATGAAATATAATGCATGTCATCAAGCAGTTTACGATAGATGGAATTACTTGGAGGCTGTCGTACCTAGTTCAGTCTTAAATTTTTTCAGAATATAGAAAATTGAGCTAGCTAAATGCGGGCATTGGATTCGTGTCATTTTGAACACTGAAGTAAAATTTATAGAAAATTTAGTTCGGACATGTGAAGCTGATTGGCCTGTTAAAATGATCATTCTAAACTGATCATTAGTGCTCATTGAGTAAAGGCTTATTAATCAAGCATATTTCATGGCATCACCCTGTTTGCGATAGTTTCGATTACTTGCAAGCTTTGTCATAGATATTCCAGCCTTAAATTTTGTCACACTATAGAAAATTGAGCGAGCTTAATGTGGGCATCGGATTCGTGTCATTCTGAGCTCTGAATCAATACTTATGGGCGATTTCGTGCAGACATGTCAAGCTGCCCGACTACTTAAAATGATCATTCTAAACTTATCAATGGTGCTCATTGAGTAAAGGTTTATTAATGAAGCATAATGCATGTCTTCAAGCAGTTCGTAATGGATTGGATTACTTGGAGACTTTTTCGTAGCTACTTCAATCTTAAATTTATTCACAATATAGAAAATTGAGCTATCTTAATGTCGGCATTGGATTCGTGTCATTGTGAACTGTGAACAAAAGTTATAGACGATTTAGTGCGGACATGTCAAATTGAGCAACTAGTTAAAATGATCATTCTAAACTAATCATTGGTGCTCATTGAGTATAGGCTTATTAATGAAGCATAATGCATGGCATCAAGCAGTTTGCGATAGTTTGGATTACTTGGAGGCTTTGTCGTAGCTGTTTCAATCTTAAATTTTTCGACAATATAGAAAATTGAGCTACCTTTACCTGGGCGTTTGATTCGTGTGATTCTGAACTCTGAATCGAAAGTTATAGATATTCCAGCCTTAAATTTTGTCACACTATAGAAAATTGAGCGAGCTTAATGTGGGCATCGGATTCGTGTCATTCTGAGCTCTGAATCAATACTTATGGGCAATTTCGTGCAGACATGTCAAGCTGCCCGACTACTTAAAATGATCATTCTAAACTAATCAACGGTGCTCATTGAGTAAAGGTTTATTAATGAAGCATAATGCATGTCTTCAAGCAGTTCGCAATGGATTGGATTACTTGGAGACTTTGTCGTAGCTATTTCAATCTTAAATTTATTCACAATATAGAAAATTGAGCTATCTTAATGTCGGCATTGGATTCGTGTCATTGTGAACTGTGAACAAAAGTTATAGACGATTTAGTGCGGACATGTCAAATTGAGCAACTAGTTAAAATGATCATTCTAAACTAATCAATGGTGCTCATTGAGTATAGGCTTATTAATGAAGCATAATGCATGGCATCAAGCAGTTTGCGATAGTTTGGATTACTTGGAGGATTTGTCGTAGCTGTTTCAATCTTAAATTTTTCGACAATATAGAAAATTGAGCTACCTTTACCTGGGCGTTGGATTCGTGTGATTCTGAACTCTGAACTCTGAATCGAAAGTTATAGATATTCCAGCCTTAAATTTTGTCACACTATAGAAAATTGAGCGAGCTTAATGTGGGCATCGGATTCGTGTCATTCTGAGCTCTGAATCAATACTTATGGGCGATTTCGTGCAGACATGTCAAGCTGCCTGACTACTTAAAATGATCATTCTAAACTAATCAATGGTGATCATTGAGTAAAGGTTTATTAATGAAGCATAATGCATGTCTTCAAGCAGTTCGCAATGGATTGGATTACTTGGAGACTTTGTCGTAGCTATTTCAATCTTAAATTTATTCACAATATAGAAAATTGAGCTATCTTAATGTCGGCATTGGATTCGTGTCATTGTGAACTGTGAACAAAAGTTATAGACGATTAAGTGCGGACATGTCAAATTGAGCAACTAGTTAAAATGATCATTCTAAACTAATCATTGTTGCTCATTGAGTATAGGCTTATTAATGAAGCATAATGCATGGCATCAAGCAGTTTGCGATAGTTTGGATTACTTGGAGGCTTTGTCGTAGCTGTTTCAATCTTAAATTTTTCGACAATATAGAAAATTGAGCTACCTTTACCTGGGCGTTGGATTCGTGTGATTGTGAACTCTTAATCGAAAGTTATAGAAGATTTAGTGCGGACTTGTCAAGCTGATTGGTCAGTTAAAATGATCGTTCTAAACTGATAATTAGTGCTCATTGAGTAAAGGCATGCTACTCCAGAATAATGCATGGCATCACGCTGTTTCTGATAGATTCGATTACTTGGAAGCTTTTTCGTAGCTATTTCAGTCATAAATTTTGTCACACTATAGAAAAATGAGCTAGATTAACGTGTGTATTTGATTCGTGTCAATCTGAGCTCTAAATTAAAAGTTATAGGCGATTTCATGTGGACATGTCAAGTGTACCGGCTAGTTGAAATGATCATTCTAAACTGATCATTGGTGCTCATTGAGTAAAGGCTTATTAATGAAGCATAGTGCCTGGCATTAAGAAGATTGTGATAGATTGGATTATTTGGAGGCTTTGTAATAGCTATTTCTGTCTTAAATTTACTCACACTATTGAAAAATGAGCTAGCTTAATGTGGGCATTTGATTCGTGTTATTCAGAGCTCTGAATCAATAGTTATGGGCGATTTCGTGCGGACATGTCAAGTTCACCGACTAGATAAAATGATCATTCTAAACTATTCATTGGTGCTCATTGAGTAATGGCCTATTAATGAAACGTAATGCATGGCATCAAGCATTTTGCGATAGATTGGATTACGTGGAGGCTGTCATATCTATTTAAGTCTTAAATTTTTTCAGAATATAGAAAATTGAGCTACCTTCATGTGGGCGTTGGATTAGTGTCATTCTGAACTCTGAATGAAAATTTATAGACAATTTAGTTCGGACATGTCAAGCTGATCGGACAGTAAAAATGATCATTATAAACTGATCATTGGTGCTCATTGCGTAAAGGCTTATTAATTAAACATAATGCATGGCATCACCCTGTTTTCGATAGATTCGATTACTTGTAAGCTTTGTTATAGATATTCCATTCATAAATTTTATCACACTATAGAAAATTGAGCGAGCTTAACGTGGGCATTGGATTCGTGTCATTCTGAGCTCTGAATCAATTGTTATGGGCGATTTCGTGCGGACATGTCAAGCTGACCGACTAGTTAAAATGATCATTCTAAACTCATCAATGGTGCTCATTGAGTAAAGGTTTATTAATGAAGCATAATGAATGGCATCAAGCAGTTCGCAATGGATTGGATTACTTGGAGGCTTTGTCGTAGCTATTTCAGTCTTAAATTTATTCACAATACAGAAAATTGAGCTTTCTTAATGTCGGTGTTTGATTCGTGTCATTGTGAACTGTGAACAAAAGTTACTGATTATTTAGTGAGGACATGTCAAGCCGATCGGCCAGTTAAAATGATCATTCTAAACTGATCATTGGTGCTCATTGAGTAAAGACTTATTAATCAAGCATACTGCATGTCATCACCATGTTTGCGATAGATTCGATTACTTGGAAACTTTGTCTTGGCTATTTCAGTCTTAAATTTTGTCACAGTATAAAAAATTTAGCAAGATTAACGTGGGCATTGGGTTTGTTTCATTTTGAGCTTTGAATCCATAATTTCATGCGATGTCATGCGGACATGTCAAGTTGACCGACTAGCTAAACTGATAATTTTAAACTAAACATTGGTGCTCATTGAGTAAAGGTTTATGAATGAAGCATAATGCAAGGCATCAAGCAGTTTGCGATAGATTGGATTACATGGAGGCTTTGTCGTAGCTGTTTAAGTCTTAAATTTTTTCACAATATAGAAAATTGAGATAACTTAACCTGGGCGTTGGATTCGTCTCATTCTAAACTCTGAATTAAAAGTTATAGATGATTTAGTGCAAACATGCCAAGCTCATCGGCCAGTTAAAATGATCATTCTAAACTGATCATTGGCGCTCATTGAGTAAAGGCTTAATAATCAAGCATAATGCATGGCACCACGTTTTTTTGCGATAGATTCGATTACTTGTATGCTTTTCGTAGCTATTTGAGTCTTAAATTTTGCCACAATATAGAAAAATGAGTTAGCTTAACATGGGCATTTGATTCGTGTCATTGTGAGTTCTGAATAAAAGTTACTGATGATTTCGTGCAGACATGTCAAGTTGACCAGCTAGTTGAAATGATAATTCTAAACTGATCACTGGTGCTCATTGAGTAAAGGCTTATTAATGAAGCATAATGCATGGCATCAAGCAGATTGTGATAGATTGGATTACTTGGAGGCTTTGTAATAGCTATTTCAGTCTTAGATTTTTCACAATATAGGAAATTGAAGTAGCTTATCGTGAGCATTGGATTCGTGTCATTTGGAACTCTGAATCAAAAGTTTTAGACGATTTCGTGCGGACATGTCAAGTTGACCGGCTAGTTGAAATGATCATTCTAAACTGATTATGGGTTCTCATTGAGTAAAGACTTATTAATGAAGCATAATGCATGGAATCAAGCAGTTTGCGATTGATTGGATTATTTGGAGGCTTTGTTGTAGCTATTTCAATCTTAAATTTTTACACAATATAGAATGTGAGGTACCTTAACATGGGCGTTGGATTCGTGTTATTCTGAACTCAGAATCAAAAGTTATAGACGATTTAGTGTGGATATGTCAAGCTGATTGGCCAGTTAAAATGATCATTCTAAACTGATCATTGGTGCTGATTGAGTAAAGGCTTACTAATCAAGCATAATGCATGGCATCATGCTGTTTGCAATAGATTCGATTACTTGGAAAATTTGTCATACCTGTATTAGTCTTAAATTTAGTCACACTATAGAAAAATGATCTAGCGTAATGTGGGCATTTGATTCGTATCATTATGAGCTCTGAATTAAAAGTTACAGATGATTTTGTGCGGATATGTTAAGTTGACCGGCTAGTTGAAATGATCATTCTAAACTGATTATGGGTGCTCATTGAGTAAAAGCTTATTAATGAAGCATAATGCATGGCATCAAGCAGCTTGTGATAGATTGGATTACTCGGAGGCTTTATAACAGCTATTTCAGTCTTAAATTTTTTTACAACATAAGAAAGTCAGTTAGCTTAATGTATCGTGTCATTATAAGCTCTGAATCAAAAGTTATAGACGATTTAGTGCGGATATGTAAATTGATATGACAATTAAAATGATCATTCTAAATTGATCATTGGTGCTCATTTAGTAAAGGCGTATTAATGAAGCATAATGCGTGGCATCACAAAATTTGCGAAAGATTCAACTACTTGGAGGTTTTTTAATAGCTATTACAGTCTTTAATTTTAACACAATATAGAAAATTGAGGTAGTTTAACGTGGGCGTTAGATTCATGTCATTCTGAGCTCTGAATCAAATGTTGTAGACAATTTAGTGTGGACATGTAAAGCGGATCGGCCAATTAAAATGATTATTCTCAACTGATCATTTGTGCTCATTGCGTAAAGGCTCATTAATCTAGAATAATGCATGGCATCATGCTGTTTGTGATAGATTTGATTACTTGGAAGCTTTATCATAGCTATTTGAATCTTAAATTTTGTCACACTATAGAAAATTGAGCGAGCTTAACGTGGGCATTGGATTCGTGTCATTCTAAGCTCCGAATCACTAGTTACGGGCATTTTCGTGCGTATATGTAAAGTTGACCGACAAGTTAGAATGATCATTCTAAACTAATCATTGGTGCTCATTGAGAAAAGGCTTATTGATGAAGCATAATGAATGGCATGACGGAGATTGTGATTGTTTGGATTACTTGTAGGCTTTGTAATAGCTATTTCAGTCTTAATATTTTTTCACAATATATGAAATTGAGGTAGCTTAACATGAGCTTTGGATTCGTGTCATTGTGAGCTCCGAATAAAAAGTTATAGATGATTTAGTGCAGACATGTAAAGTTGATCTGTCAATTAAAATTATCATTCTAAACTGATCATTGGTGCTCATTGAGTAAAGAAGGCTTATTAATGAAGCATATCGCAAGGCATTAAACAGTTTGTGACAGATTGGATTAGTTGGAGGCTTTGTGATAGCTATTTCAGTCTTAAATTTTTTCACAATATAGGAAATTGAGTTAGCTGAACGTGAGTGTTGGTGCGTGTCATTCTGACCTTTGAATCAAAAGTTATGGACGATTTAGTGCGTACATGTCAAGTTGATCTTCCAATTAAAATGATCATTCTAAACTGATCATTGTGGCGCATAGAGTAAACGCTTATTAATGAAGCAAAATGCATGGCTTCCAGCAGATTGTGATAACTTGGATTATTTGCGGGCTTTGTAATAGCTATTTTAGTATTAAATTTTTTCACAATATAGCAAAATTGAGCTAGCTTAATGTGAGCGTTGGATTCGTCTCATTATGAGCTCTGAATCAAAAGTTATTGACGATTTAGTGCGGATATGCAAGTTGATCTGCCAATTAAAATGACCATTCTAAACTGATCATTGGTGCTCATTGAGTAAAGGCGTATTAATGAAGCATAATGCATGGCATCACAAAGTTTTCGATAGATTCAACTACTTGGAGGTTTTGTTGTAGCTGATTCAGTCTTAAATTTCAACACAATATTGAAAATTGAGGTAGTTTAACGTGGGCGTTAGATTCGTGTCATTCTCAGCTCTTAATCAAAAGTTTAGACGATTTAGTGCGGAGATGTCAGGCTGATTGACCAGTTAAAATGATCATTATCAACTGATCAGTTTTGCTCATTGAGTAAAGGCTTACTAATGAAGCATAATGCATGGCATCACGCTGTTGGCGATAGATTCGATTAATTGGAAGATTTTTCATAGCTAAGTCAATCTTAAATTTTGTCACACTATAGAAAAATGAGCTAGCTTAACATGGGCATTGGATTCGGGTCATTCTAACCTCTGAATCACTAGTTACGGGCGATTTCGTGCATACATGTCAAGTTTACCGACTAATTAAAATAATCATTATAAACTAATCATTGGTGCTTATTGAGTAAAACTTATGAATGAAGCATAATGCATGGGGTAAAGCAGTTTGCGATAGATTGGATTACTTGGATGTTTTTTCGTAGCTATTTCAGTAATAAACTTTATCACAATATAGAAAATTGAGCTACCTTAATGTGGGCATTAGATTCGTATCATTCTGAACTCTGAATCAAAAATATAAAAGATTTAGTGCGGAATTGTCAAGCTGATCGGCTAGCTAAAATTATCATTTTAAATTGATCATTGGTGCTCATTGAGTAAAGGGTTATTAATCAAGCATAATGCATGGCATCACCCTGTTTGCCATAGAATCTANTGGGTGTTGGATTCTTGTCATTCTTAGCTCTGAATCAGAAGTTACGGACGATTTTTTGTGAACATGTCAAGTTGATCTGCCAGTTAAAATGATCATTTTTAACTGATCATTGGTGTTCATTGAGTAAAGGCTTATTAATCAAGCATAATGCATGGCATCACCCTGTTTGTAATAGATTCGATAAGTTGGAGGCTCTTTCGTAGCTATTTGGGACTTAAAATTTGACACAATATTAAAAATTTGTGTCATTCTGAATTCTGAATCAAAAGTTATAGACGATTTAGTGCGGACATGTCAATCTGATCGACCAGTTAAAATGATCATTTTAAAGTGATCATTGGTGCTCATTGAGTAAAGGCTTATTAATCAAGCATAATGCATGGCATCACCCTGTTTGCGATAGATTCGATTACTTGGAAGATTTGTCTTGGCTATTTCAGTCTTAAATTTTGTCATAGTATAGAAAATTGAGCGAGCTTAACGTGGGCATTGGATTCATGTCATTATGAGCTTTGAATCAATAATTACGGCCGATTTTGTGCGGATATGTCAAGTTGACCGACTAGTTAAATTGATCATTCTAAACTAATCATTGGTGCTCATAGAGTAAAGGCGTACTAATCAAGCATAATGCATGGCATCACGCTGTTTGCGATAGATTCGATTACTTGGAAGCTTTTTCATTGCTTTTTCAGTCTAAAATTTTGTCACACTACAGAAAAATGAGCTAGCTTAACATGGGCATTTGATTCGTGTCATTCTAAGGTCTGAATTAAAAGTTACACACGATTTTGTATGCACATGTCAAATTGACCGGCTAGTTTAAATGATCATTATAAACTGATCATTGGTGCTCATTGAGTAAAGACTTATTAATGTAGCATAATGCATGGCATCAAGCAAATTGTGATAGATTGGATTACTTGGAGGCTTTGTAATAGCTATTTCAGTCTAAATTTTTTTTCACAATATAGGAAATTGAGTTAGCCTAACTTGAGCGTTGGATTCGTGTCATTCTTAACTCTGAATCAAAAGTTAAAGACGATTTAGTGTGGAAATGTCAAGTTGATCTGCGAATTAAAATGATCATTCTAAGCTGATCATTGGTGATCATTGAGTAAAAGCTTATTAATGAAGAATAATGCATGGCATCAAGCATTTTGCGATAGATTAGATTACTTGGAGGCTTTGTCGTAACTATTTCAGTGTTACGTTTTTTCACAATATAGAAAATTCAGCTACCTTAATGTGGGCGTTGGATTTGTGTCATTGTGAATTCTGAATCAAAAGTTATAGATGATTTAGTGCGGACATGTCAAGCTGATCGGCCAGTTAACATGATCATTCTAAAGTGATCATTAGTGCTCATTGAGTAAAGCCTTATTAATCAAGCATAATGCATGGCATCACCCTGTTTGCGATAGATTCGATTACTTGGAAGATTTGTCTTGGCTATTTCAGTTTTAAATTTTGTCATAGTATAGAAAATTGAGAGAGCTTAACGTGGGCATTGGATTCGTTTCGTTATGAGCTTTAAATCAATAATTACGGGTGATTTTGTGCGGACATGTCAAGTTGACCGACTAGTTAAAATGATCATTCTAAACTAATCATTGGTGCTCATTGAGTAAAGCCTTATTAATGAAGCATAATGCGTGGCATCACGCAGTTTGCGATAGATTTGATTACTTCGAAGCTTTGTCATAGCTAATTGAGTCCTAAATTTGGTCACAGTATAAAAAATCACAGTATAAATTTGCTCCGGGCACTAGGTCGATCTGGGGCTCTATGCCATGTAAGGGAGGCAAGCCTGCTGGTATCTCCTCTGGGAACACATCCTGGAACTTGTTGAGGAGTGTTGCTACTTCAGAAGGTAGCTCTACCTGTTCCTGTTCTATACTCAAATTTTCTTTGAAGACCATTAGTAACATTAAATCCTTCGAGGCTAAAGCTCTCCGGACATGGCTTGGTTGAATAAGAAAATTAGATTTGATAAGTTTCTTTTCCTTACTCATTTGGAGTTGTAGCTCATGTACCTGGGCAGGTGTAAGAGGAGCCAAGCTGACCTTTCTTTTGTCATGCAAAAAAGTGTAGAGATTGGTTCGGCCATCATGCCTGGTCTCTTTGTCAAACTGCCATGGCCTTCCTAGCAGAAGATGGCCAGCTTGCATGGGCACCACGTTGCACACGACTTGGTCTTGGTACTTGCCCACACTGAATGGTACAGTGACTTGCTCGTGGATCTTGAGCTCCACTTTGTCATCGAGCCATCTCAATCTATATGGTCGAGGATGCCTTGTCTTCTCTAGACCTAGCTGATCAACCATGTACGCACTAGCAACGTTAGTGCAAGAACCACCATCTATGATGAGGTTACATACCTTGCCCTTGATGGTGCAACGGCTGTGGAAGATGTTCTCCCTTTGGATGGTCTTTGAAGGATCCACCATTGCACTGAGGATGCGTCTAGTGACCAGCACTTCCCCCACATCAGGGTACTCAATGTCACCATACTCCTCTTCTGGTTCATAGTCCTCTTCATCTTTGGACTCATATTCTCCAGCCTCCGTAATCAACATGACCCGGTTGTTTGGGCACTCCCTTGAGATGTGTCCACGACCCCTACACTTGAAACAAGTGATGTCACGTGATCTTTGAGGGTTAGAGGACTTACTTGGCTCTCTCTGGTCACGGGTTGGCTCAGGAGGCTTGCTCTTGAACCTTGACTCGATCTCTATGCTTTTGCCTTTGTCTATGGGCTTGGGAATGTTGCTTGGTGCCCAAGGCGTCTTAGGCTTGCTGCGGATGTCTTGGCTCTTACGTTTGATGTGCTGCTCAGCCTGGACAGATAGGTGGAACAAGTATTTGAAGTCATTGTAGATTTACCTTTCCACCTTGCGGCTGATTCTTTCTTTGAGTCCATCCAAGAATTGTGCCATCAAAGGTTCCGCATCGTCATTGAGTTCCAGCCTGTTCCTTAGTCTCTCAAAATCTTCATAGTACTCCTCTACTCACCTGGTACCCTGCTTAAGAGTATGAAAACGTCGTTGCAAATCTCTATGAAAATAAGGTGGAACAAACCTTTGTCTCATGAGGTCTTTCATGTCGACCCATGAGTCTACGGGCCTCAATCTTTTCCTCCTTCGGTCAGACACCTCACCATCCCACCAGATGAGGGCATTGTGCGTGAGTTGTGCTACTGCTATGGAGACTCTCCTAGGGCCTGGTTGGTTGTAGTGATCGGAGATGTGATCCATCCTTCTCTCCCAATCTAGGTAGGCCTCGGGCTCTACTTTTCCTGCAAAACTCGGAGGTGTTAGCTTAACATCAGGATGTGTTACCCGGTTGTAGGCGTGTTCATCTCCATCCTCATGATGTCTAGGAGGCATCCTTGGTCTCTGGTGATGTCCATATGGCTCGAAGCCATCACCTTCTGCCTCTGGTTGCCGTGGAGGTCCTCTCGGCCTATGGTGATAGTTATGAGGTGTGTGTCCTCATCTCCATCTGGCTGGGGCTCCTCCTGTTCGTGCCGTGTCCTAAGGTGCTCAGGACCCTCAGCACGGTCTTGCTCAGCTCTCACGTGCCTTATGGCCTGGAATCTCACAGGCCTCTCCACGTGCTCCAACCTCTCGCCTATTGATGCGAGTTGCGTTTGGAGGGTGGTGAACATGGCCATCATGGCCTCGGCTGCATCTCTATTATCTTCTGCCATTGTGCTACAAGAAATAAACCCAAGTTATTTTGCTCCTAAGTGGATTAGGAGGGTTTTCTTTTATAGGGGAATTCGAATTTGCAAAAAGGAAAAAGTTGAGAAAAAGGAAAAACCTGAAAAAAGGAAAGTTTAGAAAAGTGGAAACTTCCTAGAACTTGTGCTAGCTGTCCAATTCGAATTCTTTTGGTATTTTTCCTATTTTCTTTTTATTTTCTTTTTAATTTAACTTAAAAATAATGGAAATATGATTTGAACAAAAAGGAAAACGTGAATGGCAATGAAAAAGTGAATCTAAGCCCTAGTGATACACGAAGAAGCTAGATGCACTCGGTTTAGAGTTTGATGTTATTTTTTTTTTATTTTTCTTGAATGCGACTTAAACTAATGCAAGAACTAAAAACAAGACTAGTGAAAGGATAGAAACAACCTGGTTTAGGAGCTTTAAGCCTTGATACCAAAAATGATACAAGCCTCGAATCAAGGCTGTATGTGCGTGGGCTGTTTTTGGAGAAGATTAGGTGAGAAACTCAATCTTAGGCTTCTGGATGGGGGTTTTTGGGTTGGTATTTGATGGAAGGGTGAGGTGAACCACACGAGAGGTGATGAACCTCGTGATAAATCACAAACTTAGAGCTAGGAGGGCTGGTCTCAACTAGGTTCTAAGCGCACAAGTCTCTTTTGAGAGAAAGCTTGTAGGAAGAAAGTTCTACTTTATTAATATCAAAAAGGTTATTGAACTACAATGCTGGAAGGAGCCTTATTAATATGCTCGACAGCTTGACCTTCTAGGGTCAACTCAAAGAAAGAAAAGGAAAGTTTACAAAAGTGCACAAATGGAAAATGTACAAAAGTGCATAACCAAAAAAGGACCTATTCCTAAAATGTCTTTGACTCAAAAATGTAAACAATCTAGATCCTACCCTGAAAAACAGAAAGAGGCATATATTCGAATTGAAACTTACCTTACTTACCTCACGGCCAAGAAATGGAAGGTGGCCGTCCTTGTGGCATGCACGCGCCTTGCTCCTAGTCTTCGACTTGGAGTAGGGTTAGGAATCTTTGGGCCCTGACCTCTCTTGCCACTAAAGCCCAAGTCTCTGAAGTCCCTTGCATTGTTGAGAAGCCTTTGGACTCTTCATTGCACTTCTGGCCCACTGTCCTTTGTCGATCATCCTCTAGGAGCTTGTTGACCCATATGCTGAATTTGTGGAAGATTGCTCTTGATCTGCTCCTTGTCATTGCTCCTGGTGGCACCACTGGTGTTGAGACTTCCTCTAGATGCATGTCCTGAAGCTGGTAGCTTATCGGGTCCGAGTCTCCTTGTGTAGAAGTTGAAATGCTCGTGTACTCCGCTGGATCGGCTGTACCGGCTGGACTGTGCGAGGTACTGGCCGGAATGCCTTCTAGACCGGCCTAGTTGACCCCGGAGTCGGTGGCGTCACAATTGGGACCGGCGGTGTCATCAACGTCGCCACCAGTTGGGCCGGAGGTTTGGGCCTCTCCGCCGGCAATGCTGATCGGTCCGGTCCTATTGGTCGAGGGTCCGGTGGTACCGCTTGGTCCGGCAGACGTGCCAAATGGCCTGGCTGTCTCGGGCAAGCTTCCTGGTCGGCCAGTATGGTCTCCTGGCCGGACATACGACCTGATGTCCCCATCACATGTCAAGCTGATCAGTCAGTTAAAATGATAATTCTAAACTGATCATTGGTGCTCATTGAGTAAAGGCGTACTAATCAAGCATAATGCATGACATCACGCTGTTTACGATAGATTCGATTATTTGGAAGCTTTGTCGTTGCTATTTCAGTCTAAAATTTATGATTTTGTATGCACATGTCAAATTGAACGGCTAGTTTAAATGATCATTCTAAACTAAACATTGGTGCTCATTAAGTAAAGGCTTATTAATGTAGCATAATGCATGGCATCAAGCAAATTGTGATATATTGTCTTAAAAGTTTTCAAAATATAGGAAATTGAGTTAGCTTAACGTGAGCGTTGGATTCGTGTCATTCTGAACTCTGAATCAAAAGTTAAAGACAATTTAGTGTGGAAATGTCAAGTTTATCTGGCAATTAAAATGATCATTCTAAACTGATCATTGGTGATCATTGAGTAAAAGCTTATTAATGAAGCATAATGCATGGCATCAAAAAATTTGAGATAGATTAGATTACTTGGAGGCTTTGTCGTAACTATTTCAGTTTTAAGTTTTTTCACAATATAGAAAATTGAGCTACCTTAATGTGGGGGTTGGATTTCTGTCATTCTGAATTCTTAATCAAAAGTTATAGACGATTTGGTGCGTACATTTCAAGCTGATCGGCCAGTTAAAATGATCATTCTAAACTGATCATTGGTGCTCATTCAGTAAAGGCTTATTAATCAAGCATAATGCATAGCATCACCCTGTTTGCAATAGATTCGATTACTTGGAAGATTTGTCTTGGCTATTTCAGTCTTAAATTTTGTCATAGTATAGAATATTGAGCGAGCTTAACGTGGGCATTGGATTCGTGTCATTATGAGCTTTGAATCAATAATTACGGCCGATTTTGTGCGGATATGTCAAGTTGACCGACTAGATAAATTGATCATTCTAAACTAATCATTGGTGCTCATTGAGTTATGCTAAGCCTTATTAATGAAGCATAATGCATGGCATCACGCAGTTTGCGATAGGTTTGATCACTTCGAAGCTTTTTCATAGCTAATTGAGTCCTAAATTTGGTCACAATATCGAAAATTGAGGTAGCATAACGTGGGCGTTGGATTCGTGTGATTTTGAACTCTAAATCAGAAGTTACGACTGATTTTTTGCGGACATGTCAAGTTAATCGGCGAGTTAAAATGTTCATTCTCAACTAATCATTTGTGCTCATAGTGTAAAGGCTTATAAATCCAGCATAATGCATGGCATCACACTGTTTGCATTAGATTCATTTACTTTAAAGCTTTGTTGTAGCTATTTCAGTCTTAAATTCTATAACACTTTAGAAAAATGTGCTAGCTTAACGTGGGCATTCAACTCGCGTCATTCTGAACTCTGAATTTAAAGTTACGTGTGGTTTTATGCGTACATGTCAAGTTTACCGACTAGTTAAAATGATCATTCTAAACTGATCATTGGTGCTCATTGAGTAAAGGCTTATTAATGAAGCATAATGCATGGAATCAAGCAGATTGTGATAGATTGGATTACTTGAAGGTTTTGTAATAGTTATTTCAGTCTTAAATTTGTTCACAGTATAGAAAATTGAGATAGCTTAACGCGAGCATTGGATAAGTGTCATTCTGAGCTCGGAATCTAAAGTTATAGATGATTTAGTGCGGACATGACAAGTTGATCTGCCAATTAAGATGATCATTCTAAACTGATCATTGCTGCTCATTGAGTAAAGGCTTATTAATTATGAATAACGCGTGGCATCACACTATTTGCGATAGATTCAATTACTGGGAACCTTTGTGCTGGCTATTTCAGTCTTAAACTTTCACACATCATAGAAATTTCAGGTAGTTTAACGTGGGTGTTGGATTCGTGTCATTCTGAGCTCAAAATCAAAAGTTATTGACGGTTAAGTGCGGACATGTCAAGTTGACCGGCTAGTTGAAATGATCATTCTAAACTGATCATTGGTGCTCATTGTGTGAAGGCTTATTAATCAAGCATAATGCATGGCATCACACAGTTTGCGATAGATTTGATTACTTCGAAGCTTTTTCATAGCTAATTCAGTCCTAAATTTGGTCACAATATAGAAAATTGAGCTAGCTTAACGTGGGCATTGGATTCGTGTGATTTTGAACTCTGAATCAGAAGTTTCGACTGATTTTTTGCAGACATGTCAAGTTAATCGGCGAGTTAAAATGTTCATTCTCAACTAATCATTTGTTCTCATTGTGTAAAGGCTTATATATCCAGCATATTTCATGGCATCACGCTGTTTGTAATAGATTCCATTACTTTAAAGTTTTGTTGTAGCTATTTTAGTCTTAAATTTGGTCACAATAATAGAAAACTGTGCAAGCTTAACGTGGGCATTCGATTTGCATCATTCTGAGCTCCGAATTTAAAGTTACGGGTGATTTTATGCGGACATGTCAAGTTGACCGACTAGTTGAAATGATCATTCTAAACTGATCATTGGTGCTCATTGAGTAAAGACTTATTAATGAAGCATAATGCATGAAAGCAAGCAGATTGGGATAGATTGAATTACTTGAAGGTTTTGAAATAGCTATTTCAGTCTTAAATTTGTTCACAATATAGAAAATTGAGATAGTTTAACGCGAGCGTTGGATTCGTGTCATTCTGAGCTTGGAATCTAAAGTTATAGACGATTTAGTGCGGACATGACAAGTTGATCTGCCAATTAAAATCATCATTCTAAACTGATCAATGCTGCTCATTGAGTAAAGGCTTATTAATCAAGAATAACGCATGGCATCAAACAGTTTGAGATAGATTCGATTACTGGGAAGCTTTGTGTTGGCTATTTCAGTCTTAAATTTTCACACATCATAGAAAATTCAAGTAGTTTAACGTGGGCGTTGGATTCGTGTCATTCTAAGCTCTGAATCAAAAGTTATTGACGGTTTAGTGCGGACATGTCAAGTTGACCGGCAAGGTTAAATGATCATTCTAAACTAATCATTGGTGCTCATTGAGTAAAGGCTTATTAATCAGGCATAATGCATGGCATCACACAGTTTGTGATAGATTTGATTACTTTGAAGCTTTGTCGTAGCTAATTCACTCCTAAATTTGGTCACAATATAGAAAATTGAGCTAGTTTAACGTGGGTGTTGGATTCGTGTCATTCTGAGCTTTGAATCAGAAGTTAATTAGCGAGTTAAAATGTTCATTCTAAAATAATCATTTGTGCTCATTGAGTAAAGGCTTATAAACCCAGCATAATGCATTGCATCACGCTGTTTGCGATAGATTCAATTACTTTGAAGCTCTGTCGTAGCTATTTCTGTCTTAAATTTTATCACACTATAGAAAAATGAGCTAGCTTAACGTGGGCATTGGATTCAAGTCATTCTGAGCTCTGAATCACTAGTTACGAGCGATTTCGTATGTACATGTCAAGTTTACCGAATAGTTAAAATGATCATTCTAAAATAATCATTCGTGCTCATAATTCATTGCATCAACCAGTTTACGATAGATTGGATTACTTGGAGGCTTATCGTAGCTATTTAAGTCTTAAATTTTTTCACAATATAGAAAATTTAGCTACCTAATTAATATGGGCATTGGATTCGTGTCATTCTGAACTCCGAATCAAAAGTTATAGACGATTTAGTGAGGACATGTCAACCTGATCGGCCAGCTAAACGTGGGCATTGGATTCGTGTCATTCAGAGCTCTGAATCAATAATTACAGGCGATTTCGTGCGGACATGTCAAGTTGACCTACTAGTCAAAATGAACATTCTAAACTAATCATTGGTGCTTATTGAGTAAAGGCTTATTAATGATGCATAATGTGTGGCATCAAGTAGTTAATTGGATTACTTGGAGGCCATGTCGTAGCTATTTTATTCTTAAATTTTTTCACAATATAGAAAATTGAGCTACCTTAATGTGGGTGTTGGATTCGTGTCATTCGGAACTCTGAATCAAAAGTTATAGACAATTTTTTGCGGACATGTAAAGTTAATCGGCGAATTAAAAATGATCATTCTCAACTGATCACTTGTACTCGTTGAGTAAAGGCTTATTAATCCAGCATAATGCATTGCATCAAGCTGTTTGCCATAGATTCGATTACTTGGAAACTTTGTCGTAGCTATTTCCCTTTTAAATTTTTTCACACTATAGAAAACTGTGCTAGCTTAACCTGGGCGTTGGATTCGGGGCATACTGAGCTCTGAATCAAAACTTATAGAAGATTTCGTGCAGACATGTCAAGTTGACCGGCTAGTGGAAATGATAATTCTAAACTAATCATTGGTGCTCATTCAGTAAAAGCTTATTCATGAAGCATAATGCATGGCATAAAGCAGATTGTGATAGATTGGATTACTTGGAGGCTTTGTAATAGCTATTTCAATAATAAAATTTTTCCCAATACAGGAAATTGTGTTAGCTTAACGTGAGCGTTGGATTCATGTCATTCTGAGCTCCGAATCAAAAGTTATAGACGATTTAGTGTGGAAATGTCAAGTTGATCTGCCGACTAAAATGATCATTCTAAACTAATCATTGGTGCTCATTGAATAAAAGCTTATTAATGAAGCATAATGCATGGCATCAAGCATTTTGCGGTAGATTGGATTACTTGGAGGCTTTGTCGTAACTATTTCAGTTTTAAATTTTTTCACAATATAGAAAATTGAGCTACCTTAATGTGGGCGTTTATTCGTGTCATTTTGAATTCTGAATCAAAAGTTACTGACGATTTAGTGCAGACATGTCAAGTTGACCGGCTAGTTAAAATGATCATTCTGAACTAAGTCATTGGTACTCATTGAGTAAAGGCTTATTATTGAAGCATAATGCAAGGCATTAAACAATTTGCGATAGATTGGATTACTTGGAGGCTTTGTGGTAGCTATTTCAGTCTTAAATTTTAACACAATATTGAAAATTGAGGTAGTTTAACGTGGGCGTTGGATTCGTGTCAATTTGAACTCTGAATCAAGAGATCTAGACGATTTAATGTGGACATGTCAAGCTGATCGGCCAGTTAAAATGATCATTCTAAACTGATCATTGGTGCTCATTGAGTAAAGGCTTACTAATCAAACATAATGCATGGCATCAGGCTGTTTGCGATAGATTCGATTACTTCGAAGCTTTGTCGTAACCAATTCAGTCTTAAATTTTGTCACAATATAGAAACTTGTGCTGGCTTAACCTGGACGTTGGATTCGTCTCATACAGAGCTCTGAATCAAAAGTTATAGAAGATTTTCTGCGGACATGTCAAGTTATTCGGCGAGTTAAAATGGTCATTCTAAACTGATCATTGGTGCTCATTGAGTAAAGGCTTATTAATCAAGCATAATGCATGGCATTACGCTGTTTACGATAGATTCGATTACTAGGAGGCTTTGTCATAGTATTTCAGTCTTGAACTTTGTCATACTATAGAAAATTGAGCGAGCTTAACGTGGCATTGGATTTGTATCATTCGGAGCTATGAATCACCAGTTAAAGCCGATTTCGTGCGGACTTGTCAAGTTGACCTACTAGTTATAATGATCATTCTAAACTAATCATTGGTGCTCATTTAGTAAACCTTATTAATGAAGCATAATGTATGGCATCAACCAGTTTGCGATAGATTGGATTACTTGGAGGCTTTGTCGTAGCTATCTAGTCTTACATTTTTTCACAATATAGAAAATTGAGCTACCTTAATGTGGGTGTTGGATTCGAGTCATTTTGAACTCTGAATCAAATGTTATAGACGATTTAGTGCGGGCATGTCAAGCTGATCGACCAGTTAAAATGATCACTCCAAAATTATACTTGGTGCTAATTGAGTAACGACTTATTTAATCAAGAATAATGCATGGCATTACCGTGTTTGTGATAGATTCGATTTCTTGGAAGCTTTGTGATAGCTATTTCAGTTTTAAATTTTGTCAAACTATAGAAAATTAGGCGAGCTTAACGTGGACATTGGATTCATGTCATTCTGTGCTCTGAATCAATAGTCACATGCGATTTCGTGCGGACATGCCAAGTTGACCGACTAGATAAAATGATCATTCTAAACTAATCATTGGTGCTCATTGAGTAAAGGCTTATTAATGAAACATAATGCATGGCATCAAGCAGTTTGCGATCGATTGGATTACGTGGAGGCTTTGTCATAGCAATTCAGTCTTAAATTTTTTCACAATATAAAAAATTGAGCTACCTTAATGTGGAAGTTGGATTCGTGCCATTCTGAACTCTGAATCAAAAGTTATAGACGATTTAGTAAGGAAATGTCAAGCTGATCGGCCAGTTAAAATGATCATTCTCAACTGATCATTGGTGCTCATTGAGTAAAGGCTTATTAATCAAGCATACATCATGGCATCACGCTGTTTGCGATAGATTCGATTACTTGGAAGATTTGTCTTAGCTAGTTCAGTTTTAAATATTTTTACACTATAGAAAATTGGGTGAGCTTAACATGGACATTGGAGTCATCTCGGTCTGAGCTCTGAATCAATAGTTACGGGCGATTTCGTGGGGACATGTCAAATTTTCAGTTTTAAATTTTCATATTATATAGAAAATTGAACTAGTTTAACGTGGGCGTTTGATACATGTTATTCTGAACTCCGAATCAAAAGTTATGGGCAATTTCGTGTGGACCTGTCATGTTGATCTACCAATGAAAATGATCATTCTATACTTATCATTGGTGCTCATTTAGTAAAGGCTTGTTAATGAAGCATAATGCGTGACATCACACAGTTTGCGATAGATTCAAGTATGTGGAGGCTTTGTTGTAGTTATTTCAGTCTTAAATTTATTCACAATATAAAAAATTGAAGTAGTTTAACGTGGGAGTTGGATTCATATCATTCTGAGCTGTGAACAAAAGTTATAGACGATTGAGTGCGGACATGTCAAGTTGATCGGCCAGTTAAAATGATCATTCTAAAATGATCACTGGTGCTCACTAAGTAAAGGCTTATTAATCAAGCATAATGCATGGCATCACGCTGTTTGTAATAGATTCAATTACTTGTAAGCTTTGACATAACTATATCAACCTTACATTTTGTCACACAATAGAAAAATGAGCTAGCTTAACGTGGGCATTTGATTCGTGTCATTCTAAGATATGAATTAAAAGTTACGGACGATTTCTTGCAGAAATGTCAAATTGGCCGGCTAGTTGAAATAATCATTTTAAGATAATCATTGGTTCTCACTAAGTAAAGGCTTATTACTGAAGCATATAGCATGGCATTAAGCAGTTTGTGATAGATTGGATTACTTTGAGGATTTGTCATAGCTATTTCATTCTTAAATTTTTTCACATTATAGAAAATTGAGATACCTTAATGTGGGTGTTGGATTTATTGACATAGGAAAATCAAATAAGACCTATCTTGACCTACAAGGAAAGTGTGAGCACGAAAATTCAGTTTGAATAACAAGGGAAATGAAAAAGGATGGGTTATTATTAACCACATGGTTGAAATGGTTAAATAGCTACCTTGGGAGAAGAATCAAGGTGGAAAAGTCATGCCCATGCTGCACACAGTCTTGGCAACCACACCAAACAGTCATGCCCATGCTGCACACAGTCTTGGCAACCACACCAAACAGTCATGCCCATGCTGTCTCCTCTCTTCTCATTGGTTGTTGACAGGCTCCTCCTCTATTCAAACTCATCCACAAGTTTGAATTCGTTTTCTTTTGTGTTCACATTGTAAATCCTCTATAAAAGGGCTGTAAAGACTCAATGTATAATATACTCTTAGGAGATTCTTCTCCATAAGTCTAATCATTTCTCATTTTCTCATACTTCTCTTTGAGTTTTCAGATTCAATTCTTCACATTTCTCCTCTATAATCTCAATATTCTTTCATGGTATCAGAGCATAAGATCATTCTCTTATCTTTTCTACTCAAATCTCTCAGTTTCTAATCTAAAATTCTGTCAAAAATCTCTCAGTCTTTAGACTAAAAACTCACGGTTTCATTCAACCATAAAAGCTGCTTCCTTTGAGCTCTTCAAAGCCTAACAATGGAGGATACAGTTCAAATTAGTTCCAGCCTGAAACCTACGGTGATAGCAGTAGTTCTCAAAGGCTTGAACTACACATTATGGTCAAGAACCATCAAGACAGCCATTTGTGGCAAAGGACTTTGGAATCACATCTTGGAGGATAATACTCCATCTATAGATGATCCAAAGGAGAAGAAGGATGAGGCAACAAGAAAAGAAGAAGCTAGGTGGTTCCAAGAAGATCAATCAGTCCTTGGATTCCTCCAAAATTCATTGGACCCATCCATTCTTGAAGCTTATTCACATTGTGAAACTGCCAAGTCTCTTTGGGACACTCTCAAGAGGGTGTATGGGGATGTTTCAAACCTCAGCCGTGTGTATGAGGTTAAGAAGGCTCTCAATGATCTACACCAAGAGGATATGGAGTTCACAAAATTCCTGGGCAAGTTCCAGTCAACATGGTCCGAGCTTGACATGTTGAGACCAAGTTCTATGGATCCAAAGGTGCTTAATGAAAGGAAGGAACAAGACAAGATATTTGGGCTCCTTCTCAACCTAAATCCAGCCTTTAAGGATGTGATTAAGTCCATCCTGAGAGAGCCAAAACTCCCTGATTTCGAAGAGGTGTGCTCACGGATTCAAAGGGAGCAAGGCAACATTGGTTTGTTTGGTGGTAAAGGAGAACTAGTCATGGCCAACAAAAGCGTGTTTAAGCAAGAGGATAGGAAGAGTGTGATGTGTGAGCATTGTAAGAGGAATGGCCACATCAAAGACAAGTGCTGGATACTTCATCCTCATCTCAAGCCAAACCGGTTCAAGGATTCAAAGGCTAACATCTCTCAAATGGTTGCGACTGAACCGGCAAGTTCATCCAACCAAGGAGGGGAGCTAGCTATGAATGTATCCATGGAGTATGTTAAGAAGAGTGACTTGGAGGATCTCATCAAGGCCTATGCCTCAAAACTCTCCGGTATCACACTCTACTCCCATAAATCGCTTGATAAACCAGATCATAAGTTGGTAGTGGATTCAGGTGCTTCTCACCATATGATTAGCAATGCTAGGTTGTTAAAGAACATTGAACCATGTCTAGGACAAGTAACTATAGCTGATGGTAAGGGTATTCCAATTGAAGGAACCGGAAAATTAAGACTATTTGACAAAGAAACTAATGCATTCTTTGTACCTAAATTTAAGTCTAATCTAGTTTCTGTCAAAAAGGCTACTAAAGACCTCAATTGCAATGTTACATTTGGGCCTAACAATGTTTACTTTCAGGATATTAAGAGTGGTAAGATACTTGGAGGTGGTGTAACTCAAGATGAGCTCTATGTTCTTGAAGACCCTCCAAGCAATTTGGATTCCTTAGCTTTCAAATCCTGTGTTTTTGCTAATAAAGATGTCTTATGGCATGCTAGATTAGGACATCCTCATGCTCGTGCTTTAAGCTTAATAATTCCTAATGTCGCTTATGATCACTCAGTTTGTGAGGCTTGTATCCTTGGCAAACATTGTCGTGTTGTTTTCCCTAAATCGTCTACAATTTATGAGCATTGCTTTGATTTAGTACATTCCGATGTTTGGACCTCACCTTACATGTCTAGAGATAGGAATAAATACTTTGTGACCTTTATAGATGAGAAATCGAAATATACATGGGTTACATTACTTCCATCTAAAGATAGGGTTTATGAGGCATTTATAAACTTTCATAATTATTTTACTAATCAATTCAATGCCAAGATCAAAGTGTTAAGATCAGATAATGGAGGGGAATACACAAGTCAAAGATTCAAAGCTCATCTAAACAAACATGGAATACTACATCAAACTAGCTGTCCACACACACCACAACAAAATGGAGTTGCTGAAAGGAAGAACCGACACTTAATGGAAGTAGCAAGATCCATGATGTTTCATACCAATGTTCCTAAAAGTTTTTGGGGAGATGCAGTCTTGGTTGCTTGCTACCTCATCAATCGGATTCCAACCAAAGTCTTGCAAGATATATCCCCATTTGAGGTACTCAATAAAACTAAACCTTCCATTGATCATTTACGTGTATTTGGGTGTGTGTGCTTTGTGTATGTTCCAGGTGATCTAAGAAACAAGTTGGAGGCAAAGAGCATCAAGTGTATGTTCCTTGGATATTCGACAACACAAAAGGGTTATAAGTGCTATGATCCGAGCAACAACAGGACATATGTGTCTAGAGATGTCAAGTTCATAGAAAAACAAAGCTATTATGATCAGAAAGATTGGGAAGGATTGAAGGATCTCTCAAGGTCACCTTCTGATTTGGCTACGAGTTTGAGGTTTCTCTTGAATCATTTTGGAAATGATCTGCCAAAGGATTCAAGACACGAAGAAACAAGAACCTTAAGTAGTTCACAAGATACCCAAGAGAATGAACAAGGGGTGGTAACTCAAGAACCAACTCCAATCCAAGAAGAAGCTATGGCCCAAAATCAAGAACAAGACGACTTGGAAGTGGGTGTAGAGGAACCTATTCACCAAATGGAAGAGGAAACGGTTGTAGAGGAGGTTGCACCACCTGTTCAGCATTTAAGGAGGAGTACTAGACTTAGGAACACTAGGGTATTCTACAACAACCAGGCCGTGGCTCATCCCGTACAAGCTGTTTGTTCCTTTGACCTCTTGCCATCTAGTCATCAAGCATTCCTTGGAAAGATTGAACAAAGTCAGATTCCAAGGACTTATGAAGAAGCTAAGAGGAAGAAAGAATGGTTAGATGCAGTAAGAGATGAGAAGGAAGCTATGGAAAGGAATCATACATGGGATATACAAGAACTTCCAAAAGGCAAGAAGGCTGTGAGTTCCAAGTGGGTGTTCACCATCAAGTATAAGAGCAATGGGGACATAGAAAGGTACAAGGCACGTCTGGTTGCAAGAGGTTTCACTCAGACATATGGAGAGGACTATACTGATACATTTGCACCGGTGGCTAAGCTACACACTGTAAGGGTTGTTCTTTCACTAGCTACGAATCTGACTTGGAACTTATGGCAAATGGATGTCAAGAACGCATTCCTACAAGGAGAACTTGAAGAGGAAGTGTATATGACTCCACCACCAGGCCTTGAAGATTTTTGCAAAGAGGGACAGGTTCTAAGACTTAGGAAGGCAATATATGGGTTGAAGCAGTCACCAAGGGCCTGGTATCACAAATTAAGCTCCACACTTACTGATAATGGGTTTAGGAAATCCCATTCAGATCATACTTTGTTAACTCGTCAAAACTCCAAAGGAATCGTGGCGGTCTTGGTTTATGTGGATGACCTTATCATCACAGGAGATGATAAGGAAGGAATTCAGTCCACAAAGGCTTCTTAAACAGATCATTTGACATCAAGGATCTTGGAGAGTTGAAGTACTTCTTGGGTATTGAAGTGTGTCGGTCTCAAGAAGGGCTCTTTCTATCCCAAAGAAAGTATGCTCTTGATCTGTTGACAGACACGGGAAAGCTTGGGGCTAAACCGGCCAAAACTCCTCTTGAAGATGGCTACAAGGTCAACGGAAAGGGGGAGAAAGCTGATGAGTTATTTAAGGATGTTTCTCAGTATAGGAGACTAGTTGGGAAGCTGATCTACCTCACCCTCACACGACCAGACTTGTGTTTTGCTGTGAATCAAGTAAGTCAACATATGCAAAAGCCTACTGTATATCATTGGAGCATGGTAGAAAGAATCCTTAGATACATCAAAGGATCTCCTGGTCAAGGTATATGGATGGGCAAGAATGGGAACACTGAGATTGTCGGGTATTGTGATGCGGATTGGGCTGGTGATAGGGTGGATAGGAAATCAACCACTGGTATTGCACCTTCGTTGGTGGGAACTTAGTCACTTGGAAGACTAAGAAGCAGAAGGTGGTATCATGTTCTAGTGCTGAAGCAGAATATAGGGCTATGATGAAGCTGACAAATGAAGTAACTTGGCTCAAAGCACTCTTGAAAGATTTCGGTATTGCACAACCAGGGCCAATTACCTTCCATTGTGATAATCAGGCAGCCATTCACATAGCTTCAAACTCAGTGTTTCACGAGAGGACCAAGCACATAGAGATCGACTGCCATAAGGTTAGGGAGAAAGTTCAAGATGGAACCATTCTGCCATGTTATACAAGGAGTGAAGACCAACTAGCTGACATCTTCACAAAGGCAGCAAGTCTCAAAGTTTGCAAGAACATCTTTAGCAAACTTGGGCTTGTTGATTTATCACACCCATGATCAAAGGTCTCCTAATCCAAGAGCAGCACACTCTTTTTCCTTATTAAGGTTTTGTCCCAAGTGGTTTTCCTTAATAAGGTTTTTAATGAGGTGTTGCCTTGGGTTCCCAAGCTTAAGACTTTAGGGTGATTCCAAAGTCTTTAGCTTGAGGGGGAGTATTGACATAGGAAAATCAAATAAGACCTATCTTGACCTACAAGGCAAGTGTGAGCACGAAAATTCAGTTTGAATAACAAGGGAAATGAAAAGGATGGGTTATTATTAACCACATGGTTGAAATGGTTAAATAGCTACCTTGGGAGAAGAATCAAGGTGAAAAAGTCATGCCCATGCTGCACACAGTCTTGGCAACCACACCAAACAGCCATGCCCATGCTGCACACAGTCTTGGCAACCACACCAAACAGTCATGCCCATGCTGTCTCCTCTCTTCTCATTGGTTGTTGACAGGCCCCTCCTCTATTCAAACTCATCCACAAGTTTGAATTCGTTTTCTTTTGTGTTCACATTGTAAATCCTCTATAAAAAGGCTGTAAAGACTCAATGTATAATATACTCTTAGGAGATTCTTCTCCATAAGTCTAAGTCATTTCTCATTTTCTCATACTTCTCTTTGAGTGTTCAGATTCAATTCTTCACATTTCTCCTCTATAATCTCAATATTTTTACATGGCATGACGTAGTTTTTAATGTATTCGAATAGTTGGACGCTTTGTAGAATCTATTTTTGTCAAAAATTTTGTCACAATGTAGAAAATTGAGCTAGCTTAACGTGGGCTATGGACTTGTGTCATTATGAGCTTTAAATACAAAGTTACGGACGATTTAGTACATACATGTGAAGTTGATCGGCCTGTTAAAATGATCATTCTAAACTGATCATTGATGCTTATTGAGTAAAAGCTTATAAATGAAGCACAATGCATGGCATGATGCAGTTTTTGATAGATTGGATTACTTAGACGCGTTGTGGAATATATTTATTTCTCAAATTTTGTCACAATATAGAAATTGAGCTAGCTTAACGTGGACATTGGATTTGTGTCATTCTGAGTTATAAATCAAAAGTAACGGACGATTTAGTGCAGACATGCCAACTTGATCAAGAACTTAAAACGATTTAGTGCGGACATGTCAAGTTGATCGGCCAGTTAAAATGATCATTTGTAACTGATCATTGGTGCTCATTGAGTGGAGGCTTATAAATGAAGAACAATGCAGGGCATTACGCAATATTGGATAGATTGGCTTACTTGGATGCTTTGTCGAATCTATTTCATTCTCAAATTTTATCACAATATAGAAAATTGAGCTAGCTTAACATGTGCTTTGGATTTGTATCATTCTAAGCTCTAAATCAAGAGTTATGTACGATTTAGTGCAGACATGTCAAGTTGATCCGCCAGTTAAAATGATCATTCTAAACTGATCATTGATGCTCATTGAGTAACGACTTATAAATGAAGCACAATGTTAGGCATGACGCATTTTTGGATAGATTGGATTACTTGTACGCTTTGTCAAAACTATTTTTGTCTCAAATGTTGTCACAATACAGAAAATTGCGCTAGCTTAACGCGGGCATTGGATTCGTGTCATTCCGAGCTATAAATCAAAAGTTACGGACGATATAGTGCAGAAATGTCAAGTTGATCGGCCAGTTAAAATGATCATTATAAACTGATCATTGATGCTCATTGAGTAAAGGCTTATAAATGAAGCACAATGCATAGCATGACACGGTTTCGGATAGACTGGATTACTTGAACGCTTTGTCGAATGTATTTGTGTCTCAAATTTGTCATAATGTAGAAAATTGCGCTAGCTTAACGTGGGCATTGGATTCGTGTCATTCTGAGCTGTAAATAAAAACTTACGGACGATATAGTGCAGACATGTCAAGTTGATCGGCTAGTTAAAATGATCATTCTAAACTGATCAATAATGCTCATTGAGTAAAGGCTTATAAATGAAGAACAATGCGTGGCATGACGCAGTTCGGAATAGATTGGATTACTTGGACGCTTTGTCGAATCTATTTCTATCTCAAATTTTGTCACAATATATAAAATTGAGCTAGCATAACGTGGGCTTTAGATTTGTGTCATTCTGAGCTCTAAATACTAAGTTACGGACGATTTAGTGCAAACATGTCAAGTTGATCGGCTAGTTAAAATGATCATTGTAAACTGGTCATTGATGCTCATTGAGTAAAGGCTTATAAATGAAGAACAATGCATGGCATGACGTAGTTTTGGATATATTGGATCACTTGGACGCATTGTCGTACAAATTTTTTCACAATAAAGAGAATTGAACAAGATTAACGTGGGCTTTGGATTTGTTATGGAGGATTTAGTGCGGATATGTCAAGGTGATTGGCCAGTTAAAATGATCATTCTTAAGTGATCAATGATGCTCATTGAGTAATGGCTTATAAATGAAGCACAATGCAAGGCATGACACAGTTTTGGATAGATTGGATTACTTGGACGCTTTGTCGAATCTATTTCTGTCTCAAATTTTGTCACAATATAGAAAATTGAGCTAGATTAACGTGGGTTTTAGATTTGTGACATTCTAAGTTTTAAATCCAAAGTTACGGACGATATAGTGCCAACATGTCAAGTTGAACGGCCAGTTAAAATGATCATTCTAAACTACTCAATTGTGCCTATTGAGTCATGGCTTAAAAAGGAAGCACAATACAAGGCATGATGCAGTTTTGGATAGATTGAATTACTTGGATGCTTTGTCGAATCTATTTTTATCAAAAATTTTGTCACAATATAGAAAATTGAGTTAGCTTAACCTGAGCATTGGATTTGTGTTATTCAGTGCTATAAATGAAAAGTTATGGACGATATAGTGCAGACATGTCAAGTTAATCCCCCAGTTAAAATGATCATTTTAAACTGATTATTGATACTCATTGAGTAAAAACTTATAAATGAAGCACAATGCATGATATGACGAAGTATTGGATAGATTGGGTAACTTGACGCTTTTTCGTATCTATTTCTTTCTCAAATTTTGTCACAATACAGAAAATTAAGGTAGCTTAATGTGTGCCTTCGATTTGTGTCATTCTAAGGTCTCAATCAAAAGTTCTGNTGTCGTTACTCTTTCAGTCTCAAATGTTGTTACAATATAGAAAATTGAGTAGCTTAAAGTGGGCATTGGATTCGCGTCATTCTGAACTCTAAATAAAAATTTATGGACGATTTAGTGCTGACATGTCAAGTTGATCAGCGAGTTAGAATGATCATTCTGAACTTCCTCCTTGAGTAAAGGCTTATAAATGATGCATAATGCGTGATATCATGTAGTTTACGATAGATTGGATTACCTGGAGGCTTTGTCATAGCTATTTCGAACTTATATTTTGTCACTATATTGAAAATTGAGCTAGCTTAACGTGGGTGTTGGATTCGGGTCATTTTGAACTCTAAATAAAAAATTATGGTCAATTTAGTGCGGACATGTCAAGTTCATCGGCTAGTTAAAATTGTCATTCTAAACTCATCATTGGTGCTCCTTGTGTAAAGGCTTAAAAATGAATAATAATGCATGACATCATACAGTTTGGAAAAGATTGGATTACTTGGAGGCTTTGTCGTAGCTCTTTTAGTGTCAAATGTAGTCACTATATTAGAAAATTGACTTAGCTTATCGTGGGGGTTTGATTTCTGTCATGCTGAACTCCAAATAAAAAATTACGGATGATTTAGTGCAGTCATGTCAGGTTTATCAGCCAAATAAAATGATCATTCTAAAATGATCACTAGTGCACCTTGAGTAAAGGCTTATAAAAGAAGCATAATGCATGGCATCACGCAGTTTTGGGATAGATTGGATTATTTGGAGGCTTTGTCGTAGCTATTTCGAACATAAATTTTGTCACTATACTGAAAATTGAGCTAGTTTAATGTGGGTGTTGGATTCGTGTCATTATGGACTCTAAATCAAATGTTACAGACAATTTAGTACGGAAATGACAAGTTGATTGGCCAATTTAAATGATCATTCTAAACTGATCACTGGTTCTACTTGAGTAAAAGCTTATAAATAAAGCATAATGCATGGCATTGCGCTGTTTGGGATAAATTGAATTACTTGGAGGTTTTGTTGTAGCTCTTTCGGACTTAAATTTTGTCACAATATTGAAAATTGAGCTAGCTTAATGTGGGCGTTGGATTCTTGTCATTTTGAACTCTAAATAAAAAATTACGGTCGATTTAGTGCGGATATGTCAAGTTCATCGGCTAGTTAAAATTATCATTCTAAACTGATCATTGGTGCTCCTTGAGTTCAGGGTTATAAATGAAGCATAATGCATGGCATCATGCAGTTTGGGGTACATTGGATTACTTGGATGCTTTATTGTAGCTCTTTGAGTCTCAAATGTTATCACAATGTGGAAAATTGAACTACCTTTAGGTGGGCGTTGGACTCTTGTCTTTTTGAGCTCTAAATAAAAAGTAATGGTCGATTTAGTGCGGAGATGTCAAGTTGATCCACTAGTTAAAATGATCATTCTAAACAGATCTCTGGTGCTCCTTGAGTAAAGGCTAATAAATGAAGCATAATACATGGCATCATGCAGTTTGGGAAACATTGGATTACTTAGAGGCTTTGTCATAGTTCTTTCAGTTTCAAATTTTGTCACAATGTAGAAAATTGGGGTAGCTTAATGTGTGTGATAGATTCGCATCATTCTGAACTTTAAATCAAAAATTACACACGAATTTGTGCAGACATGTCAAGTTGATCAGCCAGTTAAGTTGATCTTTCTAAAGTGATCATTTGTGTTACTGGAGTAAAGACTTATAAAAGAAGCATAATGCATGGCATCACAAAGTTTGGGATACATTGGATTACATGGAGGCTTTTTCCTAGCTCTTTGAATCTCATATGTTATCACAATGTGGACAATTCAGCTAGCTTAACGTGGGCGTTGGACTCATGTAATTTTGAGCTCTAAATCAACAGTTAAAGACGATTTTGTGCTGACATGTGAAGTTGATCAGCAAGTTAAGATGATCATTCCAAACTTATCATTGGTGCTCCTTGAGTAAAGGCTTATAAATGAAGTATAGTGCATGGCATCACGCTCTTTGGGATTGATTGGATTACTTAGAGGCTTTGTCGTTGCTCTTTCAGTCTCAAATGTTGTTACAATATAGAAAATTGAGTAGCTTAAAGTGGGCTTTGGATTCGTGTCATTCGGAACTATAAATAAGAATTTATGGACGATTTAGTGCGAATATGTCAAGTTGATCAGCGAGTTAGAGTGATCATTCTAAACTTCCTCCTTGAGTAAAGGCTTATAAATGTTGCATAATGCATGATATCACGCAGTTTAAGATAGATTGGATTACCTGGAGGCTTTGTCATAGCTATTTCAAACTTATATTTTATCACTACATTGAAAATTGAGCTAGCTTAACGTGGGAGTTGGATTCGGGTTATTTTGAACTCAAAATAAAAAATTATGGTCAATTTAGTGCGGACATGTAAAGTTCATCGGCTAGTTAAAATTGTCATTCTAAACTCATCATTGGTGCTCCTTGTATAAAGGCTTAAAAATGAATAATAATGCATGACATCATACAGGTTGGAAAAGATTGGATTACTTGGAGGCTTTGTCGTAGCTCTTTTAGTGTCAAATGTAGTCACTATATTAGAAAATTGACTTAGCTTATCGTGGGGGTTTGATTTCTGTCATGCTGAACTCCAAATAAAAACTTACGGATGATTTAGTGCAGTCATGTCAGGTTTATCAGCCAGTTAAAATGATCATTCTAAAATGATCACTTGTGCACCTTGAGTAAAGGCTTATAAATGAAGCATAATGCATGGCATCACGCAGTTTTGGGATAGATTGGATTATTTGGAGGCTTTGTCGTAGCTATTTCGAACATAAATTTTGTCACTATACTGAAAATTGAGCTAGTTTAATGTGGATGTTGGATTCGTGTCACTATGAACTCTAAATCTAATGTTACGGACGATTTAGTACGGACATGTCAAGTTGATTGGCCAATTTAAATGATCATTCTAAACTGATCATTGGTGCTACTGGAGTAAAAGCTTATAAATAAAGCATAATGCATGGCATTGCGCTGTTTGGGATAAATTGAATTACTTAGAGGTTTTGTCGTAGCTCTTTCGGACTTAAATATTGGCACAATATTGAAAACTGAGCTAGCTTAACGTGGGCGTTGGATTCTTGTCATTTTGAACTCTAAATAAAAAATTACGGTCGATTTAGTGCGGATATGTCAAGTTCATCGGCTAGTTAAAATTATCATTCTAAACTGATCATTGGTGCTCCTTGAGTTCAGGGTTATAAATGAAGCATAATGCATGGCATCATACAGTTTGGGGTACATTGGATTACTTGGATGCTTTATTGTAGCTCTTTGAGTCTCAAATGTTATCACAATGTGGAAAATTGAGCTACCTTTAGGTGGGCGTTGGACTCTTGTCTATTTGAGCTCTAAATAAAAAGTAATGGTCGATTTAGTGCGGAGATGTCAAGTTGATCCGCTAGTTAAAATGATCATTCTAAACAGATCTCTGGTGCTCCTTGAGTAAAGGCTAATAAATGAAGCATAATACATGGCATCATGCAGTTTGGGAAACATTGGATTACTTAGAGGCTTTGTCATAGTTCTTTCAGTTTCAAATTTTGTCACAATGTAGAAAATTGGGGTAGCTTAATGTGTGTGATAGATTCGCGTCATTCTGAACTTTAAATCAAAAATTACAGACGAATTTGTGCGGACATGTCAAGTTGATCAGCCAGTTAAATTGATCTTTCTAAAGTGATCATTTGTGTTACTGGAGTAAAGACTTATAAAAGATGCATAATGCATGGCATCACAAAGTTTGGGATACATTGGATTACATGGAGGCTTTATCGTAGCTCTTTGAGTCTCATATGTTATCACAATGTGGAAAATTCAGCTAGCTTAACGTGGGCGTTGGACTCATGTAATTTTGAGCTCTAAATCAACAGTTAAAGACGATTTTGTGCGGACATTTGAAGTTGATCAGCAAGTTAAAACGATCATTCCAAACTTATCATTGGTGCTCCTTGAGTAAAGGCTTATAAATGAAGTATAGTGCATGGCATCACGCTCTTTGGGATTGATTGGATTACTTAGAGGCTTTGTCGTTGCTCTTTCAGTCTCAAATGTTGTTACAATTTAGAAAATTGAGTAGCTTAAAGTGGGCTTTGGATTCGTGTCATTCTGAACTATAAATAAAAATTTATGGACGATTTAGTGCGAATATGTCAAGTTGATCAGCGAGTTAGAGTGATCATTCTAAACTTCCTCCTTGAGTAAAGACTTATAAATGTTGCATAATGCATGATATACGCAGTTTAAGATAGATTGGATTACCTGGAGGCTTTGTCATAGCTATTTCAAACTTATATTTTATCACTATATTGAAAATTGAGCTAGCTTAACGTGGGTGTTGGATTCGGGTTATTTTGAACTCAAAATAAAAAATTATGGTCAATTTAGTGCGGACATGTAAAGTTCATCGGCTAGTTAAAATTGTCATTCTAAACTCATCATTGGTGCTCCTTGTGTAAAGGCTTAAAAATGAATAATAATGCATGACATCATACAGTTTGGAAAAGATTGGATTACTTGGAGGCTTTGTCGTAGCTCTTTTAGTGTCAAATGTAGTCACTATATTAGAAAATTGACTTAGCTTATCGTGGGGGTTTGATTTCTGTCATGCTGAACTCCAAATAAAAAATTACGGATGATTTAGTGCAGTCATGTCAGGTTTATCAGCCAGTTAAAATGATCATTCTAAAATGATCACTTGTGCACCTTGAGTAAAGGCTTATAAATGAAGCATAATGCATGGCATCACGCAGTTTTGGGATAGATTGGATTATTTGGAGGCTTTGTCGTAGCTATTTCGAACATAAATTTTGTCACTATACTGAAAATTGAGCTAGTTTAATGTGGATGTTGGATTCGTGTCATTATGAACTCTAAATCTAATGTTACGGACGATTTAGTACGGACATGTCAAGTTGATTGGCCAATTTAAATGATCATTCTAAACTGATCATTGGTGCTACTGGAGTAAAAGCTTATAAATAAAGCATAATGCATTGCATTGCGCTGTTTGGGATAAATTGAATTACTTGGAGGTTTTGTCGTAGCTCTTTCGGACTTAAATTTTGTCACAATATTGAAAATTGAGCTAGCTTAACGTGGGCGTTGGATTCTTGTCATTTTGAACTCTAAATAAAAAATTACGGTCGATTTAGTGCGGATATGTCAAGTTCATCGGCTAGTTAAAATTATCATTCTAAACTGATCATTGGTGCTCCTTGAGTTCATGGTTATAAATGAAGCATAATGCATGGCATCATACAGTTTTGGGTACATTGGATTACTTGGATGCTTTATTGTAGCTCTTTGAGTCTCAAATGTTATCACAATGTGGAAAATTGAGCTACCTTTAGGTGGGCGTTGGACTCTTGTCAATTTGAGCTCTAAATAAAAAGTAATGGTCGATTTAGTGCGGAGATGTCAAGTTGATCCGCTAGTTAAAATGATCATTCTAAACAGATCTCTGGTGCTCCTTGAGTAAAGGCTAATAAATGAAGCATAATACATGGCATCATGCAGTTTGGGAAACATTGGATTACTTAGAGGCTTTGTCATAGTTCTTTCAGTTTCAAATTTTGTCACAATGTAGAAAATTGGGGTAGCTTAATGTGTGTGATAGATTTGCGTCATTCTGAACTTTAAATCAAAAATTACAGACGAATTTGTGCGGACATGTCAAGTTGATCAGCCAGTTAAATTGATCTTTCTAAAGTGATCATTTGTGTTACTGGAGTAAAGACTTATAAAAGATGCATAATGCATGGCATCACAAAGTTTGGGATACATTGGATTACATGGAGGCTTTATCCTAGCTCTTTGAGTCTCATATGTTATCACAATGTGGAAAATTCAGCTAGCTTAACGTGGGCGTTGGACTCACGTAATTTTGAGCTCTAAATCAACAGTTAAAGACGATTTTGTGCGGACATGTGAAGTTGATCAGCAAGTTAAAACGATCATTCCAAACTTATCATTGGTGCTCCTTGAGTAAAGGCTTATAAATGAAGTATAGTGCATGGCATCACGCTCTTTGGGATTGATTGGATTACTTAGAGGCTTTGTCGTTGCTCTTTCAGTTTCAAATGTTGTTACAATATAGAAAATTGAGTAGCTTAAAGTGGGCTTTGGATTCGTGTCATTCTGAACTATAAATAAAAATTTATGGACGATTTAGTGCGGATATGTCAAGTTGATCAGCGAGTTAGAATGATCATTCTAAACTTCCTCCTTGAGTAAAGGCTTATAAATGTTGCATAATGCATGATATCACGCAGTTTAAGATAGATTGGATTTACTGGAGGCTTTGTCATAGCTATTTCAAACTTATATTTTATCACTATATTGAAAATTGAGCTAGCTTAACGTGGATGTTGGATTCGGGTTATTTTGAACTCAAAATAAAAAATTATGGTCAATTTAGTGCGGACATGTAAAGTTCATCGGCTAGTTAAAATTGTCATTCTAAACTCATCATTGGTGCTCCTTGTGTAAAGGCTTAAAAATGAATAATAATGCATGACATCATACAGTTTGGAAAAGATTGGATTACTTGGAGGCTTTGTCGTAGCTCTTTTAGTGTCAAATGTAGTCGCTATATTAGAATATTGACTTAGCTTATCGTGGGGGTTTGATTTCTGTCATGCTGAACTCCAAATAAAAAATTACGGATGATTTAGTGCAGTCATGTCAGGTTTATCAGCCAGTTAAAATGATCATTCTAAAATGATCACTAGTGCACCTTGAATAAAGGCTTATAAATGAAGCATAATGCATGGCATCACGCAGTTTTGGGATACATTGGATTATTTGGATGCTTTGTCGTAGCTATTTCGAACATAAATTTTGTCACTATACTGAAAATTGAGCTAGTTTAATGTGGGTGTTGGATTCGTGTCATTATGAACTCTAAATCGGCATCATGCAGTTTGGGAAACATTGGATTACATAGAGGCTTTGTCATAGTTATTTCAGTTTCAAATTTTGTCACAATGTAGAAAATTGGGGTAGCTTAATGTGTGTGATAGATTCGCGTCATTCTGAACTTTAAATCAAAAATTACAGACCAATTTGTGCGGACATGTCAAGTTGATCAGCCAGTTAAATTGATCTTTCTAAAGTGATCATTTGTGTTACTTGAGTAAAGACTTATAAAAGAAGCAGAATGCATGGCATCACAAAGTTTGGGATACATTGGATTACATGGAGGCTTTTTCGTAGCTCTTTGAGTCTCATATGTTATCACAGTGTGGAAAATTCAGCTAGCTTAATGTGGGCATTGGACTCATGTAATTTTGAGCTCTAAATCAACAATTAAAGACGATTTTGTGCGGACATGTGAAGTTGATCAGCAAGTTAAAACGATCATTACAAACTTATCATTGGTGCTCCTTGAGTATAGGCTTATAAATGAAGTATAATGCATGGCATCACGCTGTTTGGGATTGGTTGGATTACTTAGAGGCTTTGTCGTTACTCTTTCAGTCTCAAATGTTGTTACAATATAGAAAATTGAGTAGCTTAAAGTGGGCATTAATTTGGCGTCATTCTGAACTCTAAATAAAAATTTATGGACGATTTAGTGCTGACATGTCAAGTTGATCAGCAAGTTAGAATGATCATTCTAAACTTCCTCCTTGAGTAAAGGCTTATAAATGATGCATAATGCATGATATCATGTAGTTTAAGATAGATTGGATTACCTGGAGGCTTTGTCATAGCTATTCGAACTTATATTTTGTCACTATATTGAAAATTGAGCTAGCTTAACGTGGGTGTTGGATTCGGGTCATTTTGAACTCTAAATAAAATATATGGTCAATTTAGTGCGGACATGTCAAATTCATCGGCTAGTTAAAATTGTCATTCTAAACTCATCATTGGTGCTCCATGTGTAAAGGCTTAAAAATGAATAATAATGGATGGCATCATACGGTTTGGAAAAGATTGGATTACTTGAAGGCTTTGTCGTAGCTCTTCTAGTGTCAAATGTAGTCACGATATAAGAAAATTGACTTAGCTTAACGTGGGCGTTAGATTTCTGTCATTCTGAACTCCAAATCAAAAGTTACAGATGATTTAGTGCGGTCATGTCAAATTTATCAGCCAGTTAAAACGATCATTCTAAAATGATCACTAGTGCACCTTGAGTAAAGGCTTATACATGAAGCATAATGCATGGCATCACGCAGTTCTGAGATAGATTGGAATACTTGGAAGCTTTGTCGTAGCTATTTCGGACATAAATTTTGTCACTATATTGAATTGAGCTAGCTTAATGTGGGTGTTGGATTCGTGTCATTCTGAACTCTAAATCTAATGTTACAGACGATTTAGTGCGGACATGTCAAGTTGATTGGCCAATTTAAATGATCATTCTAAACCGATCATTGGTGCTACTTGAGTAAAAGCTTATAAATAAAGCATAATGCATGGCATTGCGCAGTTTGGGATAAATTGAATTACTTGGAGGTTTTGTCGTAGCTATTTCGGAATTAAATTTTGTCACAATATTGAAAATTGAGCTAGCTTAACGTGGGTGTTGGATTCTTGTCATTTTGAACTCTAAATAAAAAATTACGGTCGATTTAGTGCGGACATGTCAAGTTCATCGGCTAGTTAAAATTATCATTCTAAACTGATCATTGGTGCTCCTTGAGTTCAGGGTTATAAATGAAGCATAATGCATGGCATCATGCAGTTTGGGGTACATTGGATTACTTGGATGCTTTATTGTAGCTCTTTGAGTCTCAAATGTTATCACAATGTGGAAATTTGAGCTACCTTAAGGTGGGCGTTGGACTCTTGTAATTTTGAGCTCTAAATCAAAAGTTACGGTCAATTTAGTGCGAAGATGTCAAGTTGATCAGCTAGTTAAAATGATCATTCTAAAGTGATCATTGGTGCCCCTTGAATAAAGGCTTATAAATGAAGGATAATGCATTGCATCACGTCGTTTGGGATACATTGGATTACTTGGAGGCTTTTCGGTTCTCTTTGAGTCTCAACTGTTGGCACAATGTGGTAAATTGAGCTAGCTTAATGTGGGTGTTGGACTCATGTCATGTGGAGCTCTAAATCAAAAGTTACATACGATTAAATGCGGACATGTCAAGTTGATTGGCAAGTTAAAATGATCATTCTAAACTTGCTCCATGAGTAAAGGATTTTAAACGATGCATAATGCATGACATCATGCAGCTCGGGATAGATTAGATTACTTCAAGCCTTTTTCGTAGCCATTTCGAACTTAAATTTTGTCGCTATATTGAAAATTGGGATAGCTTAACGTGGGCGTTGGATTCCGGTCATTTTGAAATCCAAAAAAAGAATTACAGTCGATTTAGTGCGGAGATGTCAAGTTTATCAACAAGTTCAAATGATCATTCTTAACTTATCATTGGTGCTCCTTTTGTAAAGGCTTAAAAATGAATCATAATGCATGACATCACATAGTTTGTAAAAGATTGGATTACTTGGAGGCTTTGTCGTAACTCTTTTAGTGTCAAATGTTGTCAAAATATAAGAAAACTGACCTACCTTAACGTGGGCGTTGGATTCATGTCAAGTATTTCATATTGTTAAAATGATCACTCTAAACTGATCACTAGTGCTCCTTGAGTAAAGGCTTGTAAATGAAGCATAATGCATGGCATTACGCAGTTTTGGGATAGATTGAATTACTTGGAGGCTTTTTCATAGCTATTTAGAATTTAAATCTTGTCACTATATTGAAAATTGAGCTAGCTTAAAAGGGCGTTGGATTATTGTCATTATGAACTCTAAATCAAAATGTATAGACGATTTAGTGCGTACAGGTCAAGTTGATTGGCAAGTTAAATGATCATTTTAAACTTGCACATTGAGTTAAGGCTTATAAATGATGCTTAATTCATGGCATCACGGAATTTGGGATAGATTGGATTACTGCTTTGTCGTAGTTATTTCGAACTTATATTTTGTCACTATATTGAAAATTGAGCTAGCTTAACGTGGGCGTTGGATTCATGTCATTTTGAACTTTAAATGAAAAATTACGGTCGATTTAGGGAGGGTATGTCAAGTTGATCAGTTAGTTAAAATGATCGTTCTTAACTTATCATTGGTGCTCCTTGTGTAAAGGCTTAAAAATGATTCTTAAAGCATGCCATCACAAAGTTTGGAAAATTTTGGATTATTTGGTGGCTTTTTCGAATATCTTTTAGTGTCAAATGTTCTCACAATATAAGAAAATTGGCCTAGCTTAACGTGGGTTCTGGATTCCTGTCATTCTGAACTCAAAATCAAAAGTTACGTATGATTTAGTGTGGATATATCAAGTTTATCAGCCAGTTACAAAGATAATTCTAAACTGATCACTAGTGCTCCTTGAGTAAAGGCTTATAAATGAAGCATAATGCATGACATCACAAAGTTTTGGGATAGATTGGATTACTTGGAGGATTTTTCGTAGCTATTTCGAACTTAAATTTTGTCACTATATTGAAAATTGAGCAAGCTTAACATGGGCGTTGGATTTGTATTATTTTCAACTCTAAATAAAAAATTACGGTTGATTTAGTGCGTACATGTCAAGTTGATCGGCTAGTTAAAAATATGATTTTAAACTGTTGTTTGGTCCTCCTTGAGTTAAGTGTTATAAATGAAGCATAATGCATGGCATCACTCAGTTTGGGATACATTGGATTACTTGAAGGTCTTCTCGTACCTCTTTTAGTCTCAAATGCTATTATAATATAGAAAATTGAGCCAGCTTAATGTGCGCATTGGATTCGTGTCATTCTGAACTCTAAATCGAAATTAAAGAATGATTTTGTTCTGGCATATAAATGATCATTCTAAACTGATCATTTATGCTCCATGAGTAAATGGTTATAAATGAAGCATAATGCATTTCATAACACAGTTTGGGATACGTTGGATTACTTGGAGGCTTTTCGTTGCTATTTTGGTCTTAAATATTGTCACAATTTAGAAAATTCAGCTAGCTGAACGTGGGCATTAGATTCGTGTCATTTTGAACTCTAAATCAAAAGTTACGGATGATTTAGTGCAGACATGTTAAGTTGATCAGCCAGTTAAAATGATCATTCTAACTTGATCATTGGTTTTCCTTGACTAAAGACTTATAAATGAAGCATAATGCATGACATCACACAGTTTGGGATACATTGGATTTCTTTAACGCATTCTTGTAGGTGTTTCTGTCACAAATGTTGTCATAATATAGAAAATTGAGCTAGCTTAAAGTGGACGTTGGATTCGTGTCATTCTGAACTCTAAATCGAAAGTTAAGAACGATTTAGCGCGGACATGTCAAGTTGATCGTCTTGTTAAAATGATTATTCTAAACTATGTATTGGTGCTCCTTGACTAAATGCTTATAAATGAAGCATAATGCATGGCATCACGCAGGTTGGGATACAATGGATTTCTTTGAGGCCTTGTCATAGCTTGGTTAGTCACAAATGTTACCACAATATAGAAAATTGAGCTAGCTTAACGTGGGCATTGGATTCATGTCATTCTGAACTCTAAATCAAAATTTGCTGACGATTTAGTGTGGACATGTCAAGTTGATCGGCCAGTTAAATGATTACGCTAAACTAATCATTGATGCTCCTTGAATAAATGGTTATAAATGAAGCACAATGCATGGCATCACGTAGTTTGAGATACATTGGATTACTTAGAGGCTTTTTCGTATCTCTTTCAGTCTCAAATGGTGTCACAAATGGAAAATTGAGATAGCTTCACGTGGGCGTTGGATTAGTGTCATTATGAAATCTAAACCAAAAGTTACGGACAATTTAGTGCTGACATATCAAGTTGATCAGCTAGTTAAAATGATCATTATAAACTTATCATTTGTGCTCCTTGAGTAAAAGCTCATAAATGAAGCATAATGCATGGCATCACTCTGTTTGGGATTGATTGGATTACGTGGAGGCTTTGCCGTTACTGTTTCAATCTCAAATGTTATTACAATATAGAAAATTTAGCTACTTTAACATGGGCACTGGATTCGTGTCATTCTGAACACTTAATCAAAATTTGTGGACGATATAGTGCGGACATGTCAAGTTGATCGCGCGAGCTAAAATGATTATTCTAAACTTGCTCCTTTAGTAAAGGCTTTTAAATGATGCATAATGCATGACATCACGCAGTTTGGGATAGATTTGATTACTTGGAGACTTTTTCGTAGCTATTTCGAACATAAATTTTGTCACTGTATTGAAAATTGACCTAGATTATGTGGGCGTTGGATTCGTGTCATTTTGAACTCTAAATAAAAAATTATGGTTGATTTAGTGCGGACATGTCAAGTTTACAGCTAGTTAAAGTGATCATTATAAAATTATCATTGGTTCTCTTAGTGTAAAGGCTTAAAAATGAATCATAATGCATGACATATCACAGTTTGCAAAAGATTGGATTACTTGGAGACTTTGTCATAGCTCTTTTAGTGTCAAATGTTTTCACAATATAAGAAAACTGACCTAGCTTAACGTGGGCGTTGGATTCCCGTCATTTTGAACTCCAAATCAAAAGTTATGGACGAGTTAGTGCGGATTTATCAAGTTTATCAGCCAGTTAATATGATCATTCTAAACTGATCAGTAGTTGTCCTTGAGTAAAGGCTTATAAATGAAGAATAATGCATGGTATCACGCAGTTTTATGATAGACTGGATAACTCCGAGGCTTTGTCGTAGCTATTTCAAACTTATATTTTCTCACTATATTGAAAATTGAGCTAGCTTAATGTGGGCGTTGGATTAGTGTCATTCTGAACTCTAAATCAAAAGTGACGGACGATTAACTACGGACATGTCAAGTTGATCGGCCAGTTAAAATGATTATTCTAAACTGATCATTGGTACTCCTTGAGTAAAAGCTTATAAATGAAGCATAATGCATTGCATCACGTAGTTTCGGATAGATTGGATTAATTGGAGGATTTGTCGTAGCTCTTTCAGTCTCAAATGGTGTCACAATATGGAAATTAAGATAGCTTAACGTGGGTGTTGGATTCGTGTCATTATTAAATCAAAACCAAAGGGTATGGACTATTTAGTGCCGAAATGTCAAGTTGATCGGCCTGTTAAAATGATAATTTTCACTGGTGCTCCTTGAGTAAAAGCTCATAAATGAAGCATAATGCATGGCATCACGCCGTTCGGGATTGATTGGATTACTTGGAGGCTTTGCCATTGCTCTTTCAATCTCAAATGTTTTTACGATATGGAAAAATGACCTAGCTTAACTTGGGCATTGGATTCCTGTCATTCTGAACTCAAAATCAAAAGTTACAGAAGATTTAGTGCGGACATGTCAAGTTGATCGGCCAGTTAAAATGATTATTCTAAATTGGTCATTGGTCTTCATTGATTGAAGGCTTATGAATGATACATAATGCATGGCATCACGCATTGTGGGATAGATTGGATTAATTGGAGGATTTGTCATAGCTATTTCGAACATAAATTTTTTCACTATATTGAAAATTGAGCTAACTTAATGTGGGTGTTGGACTTGTGTTATTTGAACTCTAAATAAAAAATTACTGACAATTTAGGGCGGACATGTCAAGTACATGGGCCAGTTAAAATTATCATTCTAAACTGATCATTAGTGCTCCTTGAGTTAAGGGTTATAAATGAAGCATAATGCATATCATCACGCAGTTCGGGATACATTTCATTACTTGGAGGCTTTGTCGTAGATCTTTCAGTCTCAAATGTTGTCACACTTTAGAAAATTTAGCTAGCTTAATGTGGGCGTCTGATTCGTGTCATTCCGAACTCTAAATCAAAAGTGAAAAATCATTTTGTGCGGTTATATTAAGTTGATCGGCTAGTTAAAATGATCATTTTGAACTGATCATTGGTGCTCTTTGAGTAAAGGCTTATAAATGAAGCATAATGCATGGAATCACACAGTTTGGAGTAGATTGGATTATTTGGAAGACTTGTTGTAGCTATTTTGGTCTTAAAATTTTCCACAATATAAAAATTGAGCAAGCTTAACGTGGGCATTGGATTCGTGTCATTCTGAACTCTAAATAAAAAGTTATGGACGATTTAGTACGTACATGTCAAGTTGATCGACCAGTTAAAATGATCATTCTAAACTGATCATTGATGCTCCTTGAGTAAAGGCTTATAAATGAAGCATAATGCATAGCATCACACAATTTTGGACAGTTTGGATTACTTGGAGGCTTTGTCGTACCTATTTCGGACTTAAATTTTGTCACAATACTAAAAATTGAGCTAACTTAACGTGGGTGTTGGATTTGTGTCATTTCGAACTCTAAATCAAAAAATAACGGATGATTTAGTGCGGACATGTCAAGTTGATCAGCCATCTAAAATGATCATTCTAAACTGATCATTGGTGCTACTTTTGTAAAGGGTTATAAATGAAGCATAACGCATGGTATCATGCATTTTGGGATACATTGTATTATTTGGAGGCTTTGTCGTAGCTCTTATAGTATCAAATATTGTCACAATATAGAAAATAGAGCTAGCTTAACGTGGGCATTGGATTCGTGTCATTCTGAACTCTAGATAAACATTTATGGATGATTTAGTGTGGATATGTCAACTTGTTCTTCCAGTTAAAATGATCATTCTAAACTGATCATTTGTGCTCCTTGAGTAATGGCTTATTAATGAAGCATTATTCATGGCATCATGTAGTTTGGGATATATTGGATTACGTGAAGCCTTTTTCGTACCTCTTTTAGTCTCAAATGTTGGCACAATATGGAAAATTGAGCTAGTTTAACGTGGGCATTGTATTCTTGTCATTCTAAATTCTAAATAAAAAGTTATGAATGATTTAATGCGAACATGTCAAGTTAATCGGCCACTTAAAATGATCATTCTAAACTGATCATTGGTGCTCCTTAAGTAAAGTCATGTATATAAAGCATAATGCATGGCATCACGTACTTTTGAATACATTGGATTACTGGGATGCTTTTTTGTAGCTATCTTGGACTTAAATATTTGTCCCAAAATTTAAAATTGAGCTAGATTAACGTGAGCGTTGGATTTGTTTCTTTTTGAACTCTAAATCAAAAGTTATGGACGATTTAGTGTGGATTTAGTGTGAACTCTAAATCAAAAGTCAAGTTGATCGGCCTGTTAAAATGATCACTCTAAACTGATTATTAGTGATCCTGTAGTAAACGCTTATAAATGAACCATAATGCATGGCATCACGCCGCTTGGGATACATTGGATTACTTGGATGCTTTGTTGAAGCTCTTTTCATAACTGATGTCACAGTATAGAAAATTGAGCTAGCTTAACATGGGCATTACATTCATGTCATTCTGAACTCTAAATTAAGATTTACAGACGATTTAGTGTGGACATGTCAAGTTGATCGGCCAGTTAAAATGATTATTCTAAACTGATCATTGATGCTCGTTGAGTAAAAGGTTATAAATGAAGCATAATGCATGACATCACGCAGTTTGAGATACATATGGAATACTTGGAGGCTTTGTCGTAGCTCATTTAGTGTCAAATGTTGTCACAATATAGAAAATTGAGCTAGCTTAACGTGGGCGTTGGATTCGTGTCATTCTGAACTCTAAATAAACATTTATGGACGATTTAGTGCAGAAATGTGAAGTTGATTGGCCAGTTAAAATGATTGATGCCATTCTAAACTTATCATTGGTGCTCTTCGAGTAAAGGCTTATAAATGAAGCATAACGCAGGCCATAGTGCAGTTTGGGATACATTGGATTAATAGGAGGCTTTGTCGTAGTACTTTTAGCCTCAAATATTGTCACCCAATAGAAAATTGTGCTAGCTTAACATGGGCTTTGGATTCGTGTCATTCTGAACTCTAAATCAAAAGTTACAGACGATTTAGTGAGGATATAACAAGTTGATCGGCCAGTTAAAATGATCATTGGTGCTCCTTGGGTAAAGGGTTATAAAAGAAGCATAATGCATTGCATCACGCAGTTTGGGATACATTGGATTATTTGGAGGCGTTTTCGTATCTCTTTCATTCTCAAATGGTGTCACAATATGGAAAACTAAGTTAGCTTAACGTGGGTGTTGGACTCATGTTAATTTTAGCTCTCAATCAAAATTTAAAGACGATCTAGTGCGGACATGTCAAGTTGATCAGCTAGTTAAAGTGATCATTCTAAAGTTATTATTGGTGCTCCTTGGGTGAATGCTTATAAATGAAGCATAATGCATGGCTTCACGCAGTTTGGAATACTTTGGATTACTTGGAGGCTTTGTCGTAGCTATTTCGGTATTAACTTTTATCGCCATATAGAAAATTGAGTTAGCTTAACATGAGCGTTGGATTCATGTCATTTTGAACTATAAATCAAAAGCTATGGACGATTTAGTGCAGACATGTCAAGTTGATCGGCCTGTTAAATTATCATTCTAAACTAATCATTGGTTCTCCTTGAGTAAAGGCTTATAAATGAAGCATAATGCATGGCATCACACAGTTTGGGGAACATTGGATTACTTGCATGCTTTGTCTTAGCTCTTTTAGTCTCGAATGTTGTCACAATATAGAAAATTGAGCTACCTTAATGTGCCAATTGGATTCGTGTCATTCTCAAATCAAAATCAAAAGTTACAAACGATTTAGTTTGGACATGTCAAGTTGATCGGCCAGTAAGAATGATCATTCTAAGCTGATCATTGGTGCTCCGTAAGTAAATGCTTATAAATGAAGCAGAAGTCATGACATCACACAATTTTGGATACATTGGATTACATCGAGGCTTTTTCTTAGATGTTTTAGTCTGAAATGTTATCACAATATAGAAAATTGAGCTAGTTTAACGTAACCGTTGGATTCGTGTTATTTTGAACTATAAATCAAAAGCTACGGACGATTTAGTGCGGACATGGAAACTTGATCGGCTAGTTAAAATGATCATTCTAAACTGATCATTGGTGCTGCTTGAGTAAAGGCTTATACATGAAGCATTATACATTGCATCACGCAGTTTGGGATACATTGATTACTTGGAGGCTTTGTCGTAACTCTTTCATTCTCAAATATTGTCACAATACAATAAATTTTGCTAGCTTAACGTGGTCGTTGGATTCGTGTCATTCTGAAACTTAAATCAAAAGTTACGGACGACTTAGCGCGGACATGTCCAGTTGATCGGCCAGTGAAATTGATCATTCTAAAATGATCACTGGTGCTCCTTGAATAAAGGGTTATAAATGAAGCATAACGGATGGCATAACGAAGTTTGGGATATATTGGATTACTTAGAGGCTTTTTCATAGCCGTTTCAGTCTCGAATGTTGTCACAGTCTGGAATATTGAGCTAATTTATCATGGGAGTTGGATTCGTGTCATTCTGAACTTTAAATCAAAAGTTACGGACGATTTAGTGTTGACATGTGAAGTTGATCGGCCAGTTAAAATGATAATTCTAAACTGAATATTGGTACTCATTGAGTAAAGGCTTATCAATGAAGCATCATGCAGTTTGGGATACATTGGATTACTCGGAGACTTTTTCTTAACTCTTTAAGTCTCAAATGTTGTAAAAAAATGGAAAATTAAGCTAGTTTTACTTGGACATTGGATTCGTGTCTTTCTGAACTATAAATCAAAAGTTAAAGATGATTTAGTGCGGATATGTCAAGTTGAACGCCTGTTAAAATGATCATTCTAAACAGATCAGTGGTGCTTCTTGAGTAAAAGCTTATAAATGAAACATAATGCATGACATTACATAGTTTGGGTTATTAATGAAGCATAATGCATGTCATCAAGCAGTTTACGATAGATTGGATTACTTGGAGGCTTTGTCGTAGCTATTTCAGTCTTAAATTTTTTGAAATTATATTAAATTGAGTTGGCTTAACGTGAGGGTTGGAATCGTGTCCTTCTGAGCTCTGAATATAATAGTTACGAGCGATTTTGTGCGGACATGTCGAGTTGACCTACTAGCTAAAATGATTATTCTAAACTAATCATTGTTGCTCATTGGGTAAAGGCTTATTAATGAGGCATAACGCATGGCATCATGCAATCTGCGATAGATTGTATTACTTGGAGGCTTTTTCGTAGATATTTCGGTCTTAAATTTTTTCAAAATATAGAAAATTGAGCTACCATAATGTGGGTGTTGGATTCGTTTCATTCGGAACTCTAAATGAAAAGTTATAGACGATTTAGTGCGGACATGTCAAGCTGATCGGAAAGATAAAATGATCATTGGTGCTCATTGAGTAAGGGCTTATTAATCAAGCACAATGGATGGCATCACCCTGTTTGCGATAAATTTGATTACTTGGAAGCTTTGTCTTGGCAATTTTTGTCTTAAATTTTGCCACACCATAGAAAATTGAGCGAGCTTAACGTGGGCATTGGATTTGTGTCATTCGGAGCTCTGAATGAACAATTATGTGCGATTTTGTGCAGACATGTCAAGTTGACCGACTAGTTAAAATGATCATTCTAAACTAATCATTGGTGCTCATTGAGTAAAGGCTTATGAATGAAGCATAATGCAAGGCATCATGGAGTTTGCGATAGATTCGATTACTTGGAGGCTTTGTCGTAGCTGTTTTAGTTTTAATTTTTTTCACAATAAAAAAAAATTATCTACCTTAATGTGGGCGTTGGATTCATGTCATTCTGAACTCTGAATCGAAAATTATATATGATTTAGTGCGGACATGTCAAGCAGATCGGCCAATTAAAATGATCATTCTAAACTGATCATTTGTGCTCATTGAGTAAAGGCTTACTAATCAAGCATAATGCATGGCATCAAGCTGTTTGCAATAGAATCGATTACTTGGAGGCTTTATCATAGCTATTTGAGTATTAAATTTTGTCACAATATAGAAATTTGAGCGAGACTAATGTGAGCATTGGATTCATGTCATTCCAAGCTCCGAATCAATAGTTATGGACGATTTTGTGTGGACATGTCAAGTTGACCGACTAGTTAAAATGATCATTCTAAACTAATTATTGGTGCTCATTGAGTAATGGCTTATGAATAAAGCATAATTCATGGCATCAAGCAGTTTGCGATAGCTTGGATTACTCGGAGGCTTTGTCGTAGCTATTTCAGTATTAATTTTTTTCACAATATAGAAAATTGAGTTAGGTTAACGTGAACATTGGATTCGTGTCATTCTGAGCTCTGAATCAAAAGTTAGAGACGATTTAGTCCAGACATGTCAAGCTGATCGGCTAGTTAAAATGATGAATCTAAACTGATCACTGGTGCTCATTGAGTAAAGACTTATTAATCAAGCATAATGCATGGCATCAACCTGTTTGCAATAGATTCGATTACGTGGAAGCTTTGTCTTGGCTATTTCAGTCTTAAATTTTGTCACACTATAGCAAATTGAGCAAGATTAACGTGGGCATTGGATTCGTGTCATTCTAACCTCGGAATCAATAATAACGGGTGATTTCGTGCGGACATGTCAAATTCACCGACTAATTAAAAGGATCATTCTAAACTAATCATTGGTGCTCATTGAGTAAAGGCTTATTAATGAAGCATAATACATGACATCAAGCAGATTGCGATAGATTGGATTACTTGGAGGCCTTGTCATAGCTGTTTCATTCTTAAATTTTTTTCACAATATAGAAAAGTGAGCTACATTAATATGGGCGTTGGATTCGTCTCATTGTGAGCTACATTAATATGGGTGTTGGATTCGTCTCATTCATCTCATTCTAAACTAATCAATGGTGCTCATTGAGTAAAGGCTTATTAATGAAGCATAATGCGTGGCATCAAGCAGTTTGCGATAGATTGGATTACTTGGAGGCTTTGTCATAGCTATTTCAGTCTTAAAATTTTTCACAATATAGAAAATTGAGTTAGCTTAACGTGAGCATTGGATTCGTGTCATTCTGAACTCTAAATCAAAAGTTATTGAGGATTTAGTGTGACATGTCAGGATGATTTGCCAATTAAAATGATCATTCTAAACTGATCATTGGTGCTCATTGAGTAAAGACTTATTAATGAACATAATGCATGGCATCACCCTGTTTGCGATAGATTCGATTACTTGGAGGCTTTGTCTTGGCTATTTCAGTCTTAAATTTTGTCACACTTTAGAACATTGGGCAAGCTTAACGTGGGCATTGGATTCGTGTAATTCTGAGCTCTGAATCAATAATTACTTGCAATTTCGTTCGGACATGTCAAATTGACCGACTAGTTAAAATGATCATAGTAAACTAATCATTGGTGCTCATTGAGTAAAGACTTATTATTGAAGCATAATGCATGGCATCAAGCAGCTTGCAATAGATTGTATTACTTGGAGGCTTTGTCATGGCTTTTTCAGTTTTAAATTTTTTTGCAATATAGAAAATTGAGTTATCTTAACGTGAGCGTTGGATTCGTGTCATTCTGAACTATGAATCAAAAGTTATAGACGATTTAGTGTGGACATGTCAGGTTGATTTGCTAATTAAAATGATCATTCTAAACTGATCATTGGTGCTCACTGAGTAAAGGCTTATTAATGTAGCATAATGTGTTACACCACACAGTTTGCGATAGATTCAAGTACTTGGAGGCTTTGTCTTGGCTATTTTAGTGTTAAATTTTGTCACACTATAGAAAAATTGATCAATATTAACGTGGGCATTGGATTTATGTCATTTTGAGCTCTGAATCAATAATTATGGGCGATTTCGGCGGACATGTCAAGTTGACCGACTAGTTAAAATTATCATTCTAAACTAATCATTGGTGCTCATTGAGCAAAGGATTATTAACGAAGCATAATGCATGGTATCAATCAGTTTGCGATAGATTGAATTACTTGGAGGCTTTGTCATAGCTGTTTCAGTCTAAAACGTTTTCACAATACATAATAGTTAGATACCTTAATGTGGGTGTTGGATTCGTCTCATTGTGAAATGTGAACAAAAGTTATAGACAATTTAGTGCGGACATGTCAAGCTGATCGGCCAGTTAAAATGAACATTCTAAACTGATCATTAGTGCTCATTGAGTAAAGACTTATTAATCAAGCATAATGCATGGCATCACCCGGTTTGCGATAGATTCAAGTACTTGGAGGCTTTGTCTTGGCTATTTCAGTCTTAAATTTTGTCACACTATAGAAAATTGATCAATATTAATGTGGGCATTGGATTTATGTCATTCTGAGCTCTGAATCAATAATTACGGGCAATTTCTGTGGACATGTCAAGTTGACCGACTAGTTAAAATGATCATTTTAAACTGATCATTGGTGCTCATTGAGTAAAGGCTTATTAATCAAACCTAATGCATGGCATCACCCTCTTTGCGATAGATTCGATTACTTGGAAGCTTTTATATAGATATTCCAGTCTTAAATTTTGTCACATTATAGAAAATTGATCGAGCTTAATGTGGGCATTGGATTCGTGTCATTCTGAGCGCTGAATCAATAGTTATGGGTGATTCCGTACAGACATGTCAAGCTGCCCGACTAGTTAAAATGATCATTTTAAACTAATCAATGGTGCTCATTGAGTAAAGGTTTATTAATGAACCATAATGCATGATATCAAGCAGTTCGCGGTGGATTGGATTACTTGGAGGCTTTGTCGTAGCTATTTCAGTCTTAAATTTAGTCACAATATAGAAAATTGAGCTATCTTAATGTCGGCGTTGGATTCGTGTCATTGTGAAATGTGAGCAAAAGTTATAGAGAATTTAATGTGGACATGTCAAGCTGATCGGACAGTTAAAATGATCATTCTAAACTGATCATTGGTGCTCATTGAGTAAAGACTTATTAATCAAGCATAATGCATGGCATCACCCTGTTTGCGATACACTTGATTACTTGGTAGCTTTGTCTTGGCTATTTCAGTCTTAAATTTTTTCACATTATAGAAAATTGAGCAAGATTAACATGGGCATTGGATTCTAGTCATAAGGAGCTCTCAATCAATAATTACGGGCGATTTCGTGTGGACATGTCAAATTGACCGACTAGTTAAAATGATCATTCTAAACTAATCATTGGTGCTCATTCAGTAAAGGCTAATTAATGAAGAAAAATGCATGGCATCAAGCAGTTTGCGATAGTTTGGATTACTTGGAGGCTTTGTCGTAGCTGTTTCAGTCTTAAATTTTTTCACAACATAGAAAATTGAGCTACCTTAACCTGGACGTTGGATTCGTGTCATTCTGAACTCTGAATTGAAAGTTATAGATGATTTAGTGCGGACTTGTCAAGCTGATCGGCCAGTTAAAATGATCATTCTAAACTGATCATTGGTACTCATTGAGTAAAGGCTTAGTAATCAAGAATAATGCATGGCATCGCGCTGTTTGCGATAGATTCGATTACGTGGAAGCTTTGTCATAGCTATTTCAGTCTTAAATTTTTTCACACTATAAAAAATGAGCTAGATTAACGTGGGCATTTGATTCGTGTCATTCTGAGCTCTGAATTAAAAGTTACTGACGATTTCGTGCGGACATGTCAAGTTTACCGCCTAGTTGAAATGATCATTGTAAACTGATCATTGGTGCTCATTGAGTAAAGGCTTATTAATGAAGCATAATGCCTGGCATCAAGCAGAATTTGATAGATTGGATTACTTGGAAGCTTTGTAATAGCTATTTCTGTCTGAAATTTTGTCAAACTATTGAAAATTGAGCTAGCTTAACGTGGGCTTTGGATTTGTGTTATTCAGAGCTCTAAATCAATAGTTATGGGCGATTTGGTGAAGACATGTCAAGTTCACCGATTAGATAAAATGATCATTCTAAACTAATCATTGGTGCTCATTGAGTAAAGGCTTATTAATGAAATATAATGCATGTCATCAAGCAGTTTACGATAGATGGAATTACTTGGAGGCTGTCGTACCTAGTTCAGTCTTAAATTTTTTCAGAATATAGAAAATTGAGCTAGCTAAATGCGGGCATTGGATTCGTGTCATTTTGAACACTGAAGTAAAATTTATAGAAAATTTAGTTCGGACATGTGAAGCTGATCGGCCTGTTAAAATGATCATTCTAAACTGATCATTAGTGCTCATTGAGTAAAGGCTTATTAATCAAGCATATTTCATGGCATCACCCTGTTTGCGATAGTTTCGATTACTTGCAAGCTTTGTCATAGATATTCCAGCCTTAAATTTTGTCACACTATAGAAAATTGAGCGAGCTTAATGTGGGCATCGGATTCGTGTCATTCTGAGCTCTGAATCAATACTTATGGGCGATTTCGTGCAGACATGTCAAGCTGCCTGACTACTTAAAATGATCATTCTAAACTAATCAATGGTGATCATTGAGTAAAGGTTTATTAATGAAGCATAATGCATGTCTTCAAGCAGTTCGCAATGGATTGGATTACTTGGAGACTTTGTCGTAGCTATTTCAATCTTAAATTTATTCACAATATAGAAAATTGAGCTATCTTAATGTCGGCATTGGATTCGTGTCATTGTGAACTGTGAACAAAAGTTATAGACGATTAAGTGCGGACATGTCAAATTGAGCAACTAGTTAAAATGATCATTCTAAACTAATCATTGTTGCTCATTGAGTATAGGCTTATTAATGAAGCATAATGCATGGCATCAAGCAGTTTGCGATAGTTTGGATTACTTGGAGGCTTTGTCGTAGCTGTTTCAATCTTAAATTTTTCGACAATATAGAAAATTGAGCTACCTTTACCTGGGCGTTGGATTCGTGTGATTGTGAACTCTTAATCGAAAGTTATAGAAGATTTAGTGCGGACTTGTCAAGCTGATTGGTCAGTTAAAATGATCGTTCTAAACTGATAATTAGTGCTCATTGAGTAAAGGCATGCTACTCCAGAATAATGCATGGCATCACGCTGTTTCTGATAGATTCGATTACTTGGAAGCTTTTTCGTAGCTATTTCAGTCATAAATTTTGTCACACTATAGAAAAATGAGCTAGATTAACGTGTGTATTTGATTCGTGTCAATCTGAGCTCTAAATTAAAAGTTATAGGCGATTTCATGTGGACATGTCAAGTGTACCGGCTAGTTGAAATGATCATTCTAAACTGATCATTGGTGCTCATTGAGTAAAGGCTTATTAATGAAGCATAGTGCCTGGCATTAAGAAGATTGTGATAGATTGGATTATTTGGAGGCTTTGTAATAGCTATTTCTGTCTTAAATTTACTCACACTATTGAAAAATGAGCTAGCTTAATGTGGGCATTTGATTCGTGTTATTCAGAGCTCTGAATCAATAGTTATGGGCGATTTCGTGCGGACATGTCAAGTTCACCGACTAGATAAAATGATCATTCTAAACTAATCATTGGTGCTCATTGAGTAATGGCCTATTAATGAAACGTAATGCATGGCATCAAGCATTTTGCGATAGATTGGATTACGTGGAGGCTGTCATATCTATTTAAGTCTTAAATTTTTTCAGAATATAGAAAATTGAGCTACCTTAATGTGGGCGTTGGATTAGTGTCATTCTGAACTCTGAATGAAAATTTATAGACAATTTAGTTCGGACATGTCAAGCTGATCGGACAGTAAAAATGATCATTATAAACTGATCATTGGTGCTCATTGCGTAAAGGCTTATTAATTAAACATAATGCATGGCATCACCCTGTTTTCGATAGATTCGATAACTTGTAAGCTTTGTCATAGATATTCCATTCATAAATTTTATCACACTATAGAAAATTGAGCGAGCTTAACGTGGGCATTGGATTCGTGTCATTCTGAGCTCTGAATCAATTGTTATGGGCGATTTCGTGCGGACATGTCAAGCTGACCGACTAGTTAAAATGATCATTCTAAACTCATCAATGGTGCTCATTGGGTAAAGGTTTATTAATGAAGCATAATGAATGGCATCAAGCAGTTCGCAATGGATTGGATTACTTGGAGGCTTTGTCGTAGCTATTTCAGTCTTAAATTTATTCACAATACAGTAAATTGAGCTTTCTTAATGTCGGTGTTTGATTCGTGTCATTGTGAACTGTGAACAAAAGTTACTGATTATTTAGTGAGGACATGTCAAGCCGATCGGCCAGTTAAAATGATCATTCTAAACTGATCATTGGTGCTCATTGAGTAAAGACTTATTAATCAAGCATACTGCATGTCATCACCATGTTTGCGATAGATTCGATTACTTGGAAACTTTGTCTTGGCTATTTCAGTCTTAAATTTTGTCACAGTATAAAAAATTTAGCAAGATTAACGTGGGCATTGGGTTTGTTTCATTTTGAGCTTTGAATCAATAATTTCATGCGATGTCATGCGGACATGTCAAGTTGACCGACTAGCTAAACTGATAATTTTAAACTAAACATTAGTGCTCATTGAGTAAAGGTTTATGAATGAAGCATAATGCAAGGCATCAAGCAGTTTGCGATAGATTGGATTACATGGAGGCTTTGTCGTAGCTGTTTAAGTCTTAAATTTTTTCACAATATAGAAAATTGAGATAACTTAACCTGGGCGTTGGATTCGTCTCATTCTAAACTCTGAATTAAAAGTTATAGATGATTTAGTGCAAACATGCCAAGCTCATCGGCCAGTTAAAATGATCATTCTAAACTGATCATTGGCGCTCATTGAGTAAAGGCTTAATAATCAAGCATAATGCATGGCACCACGTTTTTTTGCGATAGATTCGATTACTTGTATGCTTTTCGTAGCTATTTGAGTCTTAAATTTTGCCACAATATAGAAAAATGAGTTAGCTTAACATGGGCATATGATTCGTGTCATTGTGAGTTCTGAATAAAAGTTACTGATGATTTCGTGCAGACATGTCAAGTTGACCAGCTAGTTGAAATGATAATTCTAAACTGATCACTGGTGCTCATTGAGTAAAGGCTTATTAATGAAGCATAATGCATGGCATCAAGCAGATTGTGATAGATTGGATTACTTGGAGGCTTTGTAATAGCTATTTCAGTCTTAGATTTTTCACAATATAGGAAACTGAAGTAGCTTATCGTGAGCATTGGATTCGTGTCATTTGGAACTCTGAATCAAAAGTTTTAGACGATTTCGTGCGGACATGTCAAGTTGACCGGCTAGTTGAAATGATCATTCTAAACTGATTATGGGTTCTCATTGAGTAAAGACTTATTAATGAAGCATAATGCATGGAATCAAGCAGTTTGCGATTGATTGGATTATTTGGAGGCTTTGTTGTAGCTATTTCAATCTTAAATTTTTTCACAATATAGAATGTGAGGTACCTTAACATGGGCGTTGGATTCGTGTTATTCTGAACTCAGAATCAAAAGTTATAGACGATTTAGTGTGGATATGTCAAGCTGATTGGCCAGTTAAAATGATCATTCTAAACTGATCATTGGTGCTGATTGAGTAAAGGCTTACTAATCAAGCATAATGCATGGCATCACGCTGTTTGCAATAGATTCGATTACTTGGAAAATTTGTCATACCTGTATTAGTCTTAAATTTAGTCACACTATAGAAAAATGATCTAGCGTAATGTGGGCATTTGATTCGTATCATTATGAGCTCTGAATTAAAAGTTACAGATGATTTTGTGCGGATATGTTAAGTTGACCGGCTAGTTGCAATGATCATTCTAAACTGATTATGGGTGCTCATTGAGTAAAAGCTTATTAATGAAGCATAATGCATGGCATCAAGCAGCTTGTGATAGATTGGATTACTCGGAGGCTTTATAACAACTATTTCAGTCTTAAATTTTTTTACAACATAAGAAAGTCAGTTAGCTTAACGTGAGCGTATGATTCGTGTCATTATAAGCTCTGAATCAAAAGTTATTGATGATTTAGTGCGGATATGTAAATTGATATGACAATTAAAATGATCATTCTAAATTGATCATTGGTGCTCATTGAGTAAAGGCGTATTAATGAAGCATAATGCATGGCATCACAAAATTTGCGATAGATTCAACTACGTGGANCATCATGCTGTTTGCAATAGATTTGATTACTTGGAAGATTTGTCAAAGTTATTTTAGTCTTAAATTTTGTCACACTATAGAAAAATGAGCTAGCTTAACGTGGACATTTGATTTGTGTCATTCTGAGCTCTGAATTAAAAGTTATAGATGATTTTGTGCGGATATGTTAAGTTGACCGGCTAGTTGAAAGGATCATTCTAAACGGATTATGGGTGCTCATTGACTAAACGCTTATTAATGAAGCATAATGCATGGCATCAAGCAGATTATGATAGATTGGATTACTTGGAGGCTTTGTAAAAGCTATTTCAGTCTTAATTTTTTTCACAATATAGGAAATTGAGTTAGCTTAACGTGAGCATTGGATTCGTGTAATTCTAAGCTCTGAATCAAAAGTTATAGACGATTTAGTGTGGACATGTAAAGTTGATATGCCAATTAAAATGATCATTCTAAACTAATTATTGTGGCGCATAGAGTAAAGGCTTATTAATGAAGCAAAATGCATGGCTTCCGGCAGATTATGGTAAATTGGATTACTTGCGGGCTTTATAATAACTATTTTATTCTTAACTTTTTTCACAATATAGAAAAATGGAGCTAGCTTAACGTGAGCGGTAGATTCGTGTCATTATGAGCTCTGAATCAAAAGTTATAGACGATTTAGTGCGGATATGCAAGTTGATCTACCAATTAAAATGATCATTTTAAACTGATCATTAATGCTCATTGAGTAAAGGCGTATTAATGAAGCATAATGCATGGCATCACAAAGTTTGCGATAGATTCAACTCCTTGGAGGTTTTGTTGAAGCTATTTCAGTCTTCAAGTTTAACACAATATAGAAAATTGAGGTAGTTTAACGTGGGCGTTAGATTCATGTCATTCTAAGCTCTGAATCAAAAGTTATAGACGATTTAGTGCGAACATGTCAAGCTGATCGGACGGTTAATATGATCATTCTCAACTGATCATAGTCTCATTCAGTAAAGTTATTAATCAAGAATAATGCATGGCATCACACTGTTTGCGATAGATTCGATTACTTGGAAGCTTTGTCATAGCTATTTCAATCTTAAATTTTGTCACACTATAGAAAATTGAGTGAGCTGAATGTGGGCATTGGATTTGTGTCATTCTGAGCTCTGAATCACTAGTTATGGGCGATTTCGTGCATACATGTCAAGTTTACCGACTAGTTAAAATGATCATTCTAAACTAATCATTGGTGCTCATTGAGTAAAAGCTTATTAATTAAGCATAATGCATGGCGTCAAGCAGTTTGCGATAGATTGGATTACTTGGAGGCTTTGTCGTAGATATTTCAGTATTACTTTTTTCACAATATAGAAAATTGAGCTACCTTAATGTGGGCGTTAGATTCTTGTGGTTTTGAACTCTGAATCAAAAATATAGAGGATTTAGTGCGAACATGTCAAGCTGATCGGGCCGTTAAAATGATCATTCTAAACTGATAATTGGTGTTCATTAATCAAGCATAACGCATGGCATCACCCTGTTTGCGATAGATTCGATTACTTGGAAGCTTTGTCTTGGCTATTTTAGCCCTTAATTTGTCACACTATAGAAAATTGAGCGAGCTTAACATAGGCGTTGAATTCGTCTCATTCTGAGCTTTGAATCAATAATTACGGGCGATTTCGTGCAGATATGTCAAGTTGACCGACAAGTTAAAATGATCATTCTATACTAATCATTGGTGCTCATTAAGTATAGGCTTATTAATGAAGCATAATGCATGACATCAATCAGTTTGCGATAGATTGGATTACTTGGAGGCTTTATTGTAGCTATTTCCGTCTTAATTTTTTTCACAATCCACAAAATTGAGCTACCTTAACCTGGGCGTTGGATTCGTGTTGTTCTGAACTTTGAATCGAAAGTTATACAAGATTTAGTGCAGAAATGTCCAGATGATCGGCCAGATAAAACGATAATTCTAAACTGATCATTGATGCTAATTGAGTAAAGGCTTACTAGTCAAGCATAATGCATGGCATCAAGCTGTTTGCGATAGATTTGATTACTTGGAAGCTTTGTCATAGCTATTTCAATCTTAAATTTTGTCAGACTATAGAAAAATGAGCTAGCTTAACGTGGGCATTTGATTCATGTCATTTTAAGCTCTGAATTAAAAGTTACATATGATTTCGTGCAGACATCTCAAGTTGACCGGCTAGTGGAAATGATCATTCTAAACTAATCATTGGTGCTCATTGAGAAAAGGCTTATTAATGAAGCATAAAGAATGGCATGAAGCAGAATGTGATAGATTGGATTACATAGAGGCTTTGTACTAGCTATTTCAGTCTTAAATTTTTTCACAATATAGGAAATTGAGGTAGTTTAACGTGAGCGTTGGATTCGTGTCATTGTGAGCTCTGAATAAAAAGTTATAGACGATTTAGTGTGGACATGTCAAGTTGATCTGTCAATTAAAATGATCATTGGTGCTCTTTGAGTAAAGGTGTATTAATGAAGCATAATGCATGGCATCACAAAGTTTGCGATAGATTCAAATACTTGGAGGTTTTGTTGTAGCTATTTCAGTCTTAAATTTTAACACAATATAGAAAACTGAGGTAGTTTAACGTAGGCGTTAGATTTTTGTCATTCTGAGCTATGAATCAAAAGTTATTGACGATTTCGTGCGGACATGTCAAGCTGATCAGCTAGTTAAAATGATCATTCTCAACTTATCATTTGTGATCATTTAGTAAAGGCTTATTAATCAAGCATAATGCATGGCATCACGCTATTTGCGATAGATTCAAGTACTTGGAAGCATTGTTACAACTATTTCAATCTTAAATTATTCACACTATAGAAATTGAGCGAGCTTAACGTGGGCATTGGATTCGTGTCATTCTGAGCTCTGAATCACTAGTTACGGGTGATTTCGTGCATACATGTCAAGTTTACCGACTAGTTAAAATAATCATTCTAAACTAATCATTGGTGCTCATTGAGTAAAAGCTTATTAATGAAGAATAGTGCATGGCATCATTCATTTTGAGATAGATTGGATTACTTGGATTCGTCTCATTCTAGCTCTGAATCAAAAGTTACGAGCGATTTTTTGCGTACACGTCAAGTTGATCGGCGAGTTAAAATGATAATTCTAAACTGCTCATTGGTGCTCATTGAGTGATAGCCTATAAATGAAGAATAGTGCAAGGCATCATGCATTTTTTGTGATAGATTGGATTACTTGGAAGCTTTATCGTAGCTATTTAAGTAACATTTTTTCACAATATAGAAAATTGAGTTAGCTTAACGTGGGCATTGGATTCGTGCCATTCTGAGCTCTGAATCAAAACTTACGGAAGATTTTGTACGGACATGTCAAGTTGATCGGTGAGTTAAAATGATCATTTTAAACAGATCATTGGTGCTCATTGAGTAAAAGCTTATTAATGAATCATACTGCATGACATCTAGCAGTTTCCAATAGATTGTCATAGCTATTTCAGTCTTAAATTTTGTCACACTATAGAAAATAGAGCTCGCTTAAAGTGGGCTTTTGATTCGTCTCATTCTGAGCTTTGAATCAAAAGATACTGACAATTTTGGGCGGACATGTCAAGTTGATTGGCGAGTTAAAATGATAATTTTAAAAAGATCATTGGTGCTCAATGAGTAAAAGCTTATAAATGAAGAATATAGGATGGCATCATGCATTTTTTTGTGATACATTGGATTACTTGAAAGCTTTATCATAGCTATTTAAGTCTAAAATTTTTTCACAATATAGAAAATTGACTTAGCTTAACGTGGGCATTGGATTCGTGCCATTCTGAGCTCTGAATCAAAAGTTACAGAAGATTTTGTACGGACATGTCAAGTTGATCGGTGAGTTAAAATGATCATTCTAAACTGATCATTGGTGCTCATTGAGTAAAAGCTTATTAATGAATCATAATGCATAACATCTAGCAGTTTCCAATAGATAACGTGGGCATTGGATTCATGTCATTCTGAGCTCTGAATCAAAAGTTACGGAAGATTTTGTACGGACATGTCAAGTTGATCGGCGAGTTAATATGATACTTCTAAACTGATCATTGGTGCTCATTGAGTAAAAGCTTATAAATGAAGAATAGTGCATGGCATCCTGCATTTTCTGATATATTGGATTACTTGGAGGCTTTCTTGTAGCTATTTAAGTCTTAACTTGATAGATTGGATTACATGGAGGATTACTTGGAGGCTTTCTTGTAGCTCTGAATCAAAAGTTATGGAAGATTTTGTGCAGACATGTCATGTTGATCGGCGAGTTAAAATGATCATTCTAAACAGATCATTGCTGCTCATTGAGTAAAGCCTTATTAATGATTATAGTGCATGACATCTAGCAGTTTCCAATAGATAAAATTACTTCGAGGCATTGTCGTAGCTATTTCAGTCAATTTTGTCACAATATAGAAAATTAAGCTAGATTAACGTGGGAGTTGGATTCGTGGCATTTTATGCTCTGAATCAATAGTTACGTACAATTTAGTACAAACATGTCAAGTTGACCGGTTAGTTAAAATGATAATTCTAAACTGATCAGTGGTGCTCACTGAGTAAAAGCTTAATAATGAAACATAATTCATGGCATCATGGAGTTTGCAATTGATTAGATTACTTAGAGGCTTTGTCAAAGCTATTTCAGTCTTAAATTTTGTCACAATATAGAAAATTGAGCTAGCTTAACATGAGCATTTGATTCGTGTCATTCCGAGCTCTGAATCAAAAGTTACGGACGATTTTGTACGGAAATATCAAGTTGACCGAAAAGTTAAAATGAAATTCTAAAGTGATCGTTGGTGCTCATTGAGTAAAGGCTTATTAATGAAGCATAATTCATGGCATCAAGCAGTTTATAATAGATTGTCATAGCTATTTCTGTCTTAAATTTTGTCACACTATAGAAAATAGAGCGAGCTTAAAGTGGGTTTTTGATTCGTCTCATTCTCAGCTTGGAATCAAAAAGTTACTGACAATTTTGGGTGGACATGTCAAGTTGATCGGCGAATTAAAATGATAATTCTAAACAGATCATTGGTGCTCAATGAGTAAAAGCTTATAAATGAAGAATATAGGATGGCATCATGCATTTTGCGATATATTGGATTACTTGGAGGCGTTATTGTAGCTATTAAAGTTTTAAATTTATTCACAATATAGAAAATTGAGATAGCTTAACGTGGGTATTGGATTCGTGTCATTCTGAGCTCTGAATGAAAAGCTACGGAAGATTTTGTACGGACATGTCAAGTTTATCGGTGAGTTAAAATGATTATTCTAAACTGATCATTGGTGCTCATTGAATAGAAGCTTATTAATGAATCATAGTGCATGACATCTAGCAGTTTCCAATAGATAACGTGGGCATTGGATTCATGTCATTCTGAGCACTAAATAACCAGATACGGAAGATTTTGTACGGACATGTCAAGTTGATCGGCGAGTTAATATGATAATTCTAAACTGGTCATTGGTGCTCATTTAGTAAAAGCTAATAAATGAAGAACAGTGGCATCATGCATTTTACGATAGATTGGATTAGTTGGAGGCTTTCTTGTAGCTATTTAAGTCTTAACTTGATAGATTGGATTACTTGGAGGATTACTTGGAGGCTTTCTTGTAGCTCTGAATCAAAAGTTACGGAAGATTTTGTGCGGACATGTCATTTTGATCGGCGAGTTAAAATTATCAGTCTAAACAGATCATTGCTGCTCATTGAGTAAAGGCTTATTAATGATTATAGGGCATGACATCTAGCAGTTTCCAGTAGATAAAATTACTTGGAGTAATTGTCTTAGCTATTTCAGTCAATTTTGTCACAATATCGAAAAGTAAGCTAGATTAACGTGGGCATTGGATTCGTGGCATTTTAAGCTCTGAATCAAAAGTTACAGACAATTTAGTACAAACATGTCAAGTTGACCGGTGAGTTAAAACGATAATACTAAACTGATCAGTGGTGCTCACTGAGTAAAAGCTTAATAATGAAACATATTTCATGGCATCATGGAGTTTGCGATAGATTAGTTTACTTGGATGCTTTGACAAAGCTATGTCAGTCTTAAATTTTGTCACAATATAGAAAATTGAGCTAGATTAACATGAGCATTTGATTTGTGTCATTCTGAGCTCTGAATCAAAAGTTATGGACGATTTTGTGTGGAAATATCAAGTTGACCAAAAAGTTAAAATGAAATTCTAAACTGATCATTGGTGCTCATTGAGTAAAGGCTTATTAATGAAGCATAATTCATGGCATCAAGCAGTTTATAATAGATTGTCATAGCTATTTCACTCTTAAATTTTGTCACACTATAGAAAATAGAGCTAGTTTAAAGTGGGCGTCTGATTCGTCTCATTCTGAGCTTTGAATCAAAAGTTACTGACGCTTTTTTGAGGACATGTCAAGTTGCTTGGCGAGTTAAAATGATAATTCTAAATAGATCATTGGTGCTCAATGAGTAAAAGCTTATAAATGAAGAATAGTGCATGGCATCATGCATTTTCCGATAGATTAGATTACTTGGAGGTTTTCTTGTAGCGATTTAAGTCTTAACTTGATATATTGGATTACTTGGAGGATTACTTAGAGGCTTTCTTGTAGCTCTGAATCAAAAGTTATGGAAGATTTTGTGCGGACATGTCATGTTGATCGGCGAGTTAAAATGATCATTCTAAACAGATCATTGCTGCTCATTAAGTAAAGGCTTATTAATGATTATAGTGCATGACATCTAGCGGTTTCCAATAGATAAAATTACTTGGGGCATTGTCGTAGCTATTTCAGTCAATTTTGCCACAATATAGAAAATTAAGCTAGATTAACATGGCTGTTGGATTCATGGCATTTTAAGCTCTGAATCAAAAGTTACGGACAATTTAATACAAACATGTCAAGTTGACCGGTGAGTTAAAATGATAATTCTAAACTGATCAGTGGTGCTCACTGTGTAAAAGCTTAATAATAAAACATAATTCATGGCATCATGGAGTTTGCTATAGATTAGATTACTTGGAGGCTTTGTCAAAGCTATTTCAGTCTTAAATTTTGTCACAATATAGAAAATTGAGCTAGCTTAACATGAGCATTTGATTCATGTCATTCTGAGCTCTGAATCAAAAGTTACGGACGATTTTGTGCGAAATAACAAGTTGACCAAAAAGTTAAAATGAAATTCTAAACTGATCATTGGTGCTCATTGAGTAAAGGCTTATGAATGAAGCATAATTCATGGCATCAAGCAGTTTATAATTGATTGTCATAGCTATTTCAGTCTTAAATTTTGTCACATTATAGAAAATAGAGCTAGCTTAAAGTGGGCATTTGATTCGTCTCATTCTGAGCTTTGAATCAAAAGTTACTGACGATTTTTGGCGGACATGTCAAGTTGATCGGCGAGTTAAAATGATAATTCTAAACAGATCATTGGTGCTCAATGAGTAAAAGCTTATAAATGAAGAATATAGGATGGCATCATACATTTTTTATATATTGGATTACTTGGAGACGTTTTTGTAGCTATTTAAGTTTTAAACTTATTCAAAATATAAAAAATTGAGATAGCTTAACGCGGGTATTAGATTCGTGTCATTCTCAGCTCTGAATCAAAAGTTACAGAACATTTTGTACAGACATGTCAAGTTGATCTGTGAGTTAAAATGATCATTCTATACTGATCATTGGTGCTCATTGAGTAAAAGCTTATTAATGAATCATAGTGCATGACATCTAGCAGTTTCCAATAGATAACGTGGGCATTGGATTCATGTCATTATGAGCTCTGAATCAAAAGTTACGGAAGATTCTTTACGGACATGTCAAGTTGATCGGCGAGTTAATATGATAATTCTAAACTGATCATTGGTGCTCATTGAGTAAAAGCTTATAAATGTGGAATAGTGCATGGCATCATGCATTTTCCGATAGATTGGATTACGTGGAGGCTTTCTTGTAGCTATTTAAGTCTTAACTTGATAGATTTGATTACTTGGAGGATTACTTGGAGGCTTTCTTGTAGCTCTGAATCAAAAGTTACGGAAGATTTTGTGCGGACATGTCATCTTGATCGGCGAGTTAAAATGATCATTCTAAAAAGATCATTGCTGCTCATTGAGTAAAGGCTTATTAATGATTATAGTGCATGACATCTAGCAGTTTCCAATAGATAAAATTACTTCGAGGCATTGTCGTAGCTATTTCAGTCAATTTTGTCACAATATAGGAAATTGAATTAGCTTAACGTGGGCATTGGATTCGTGCTATTCTGAGCTCTGAATCAAAAGTTACGGAAGATTTTGTACGGACATGTCAAGTTGATCGGTGAGTTAAAATGATCATTCTAAACTGATCATTGGTGCTCATTGAGTAAAACCTTAATAATGAAACATAATTCATGGCATCATGGAGTTTGTGATAGATTAGATTACTTGGAGGCTTTGTCAAGGCTATTTCAGTCTTAAATTTTGTCACAATATAGAAAATTTAGCTAGCTTAACGTGAGCATTTGATTCGTGTCATTCTGAGCTCTGAATCAATAGTTATGGACGATTTTGTGCGGAAATATCAAGTTGACCGAAAAGTTAAAATGAAATTCTAAACTGATCATTGGTGCTCATTGAGTAAAGGCTTATTAATGAAGCATAATTCATGGCATCAAGCAGTTTATAATAGATTGTCATAACTATTTCAGTTTTAAAATTTGTCACACTATAGAAAATACAGCTAGCTTAAAGTTGGCGTTTGATTCGTCTCATTCTGAGCTTTGAATCAAAAGTTACTGACGATTTTTGGCGCACATGTCAAGTTGATCGGGGAGTTAAAATGATAATTCTAAACAGGTCATTGGTGCTCAATGAGTAAAGGCTTATAAATGAAGAATATAGGATGGCATCATGCATTTTGCGATATATTGGATTACTTGGAGACATTATTGTAGCTATTTTAGTTTTAAATTTATTCACAATATAGAAAATTGAGATAGCTTAACGTGGCTATTGGATTCGTGTCATTTCAAGCTCTGAATCAAAAGTTACTGAAGATTTTGTACGGACATGTCAAGTTGATCGGTGAGTTAAAATGATCATTCTAAACTGATCATTGGTGCTCATTGAGTAAAAGCTTATTAATGAATTATAGTGCATGACATCTAGCAGTTTCCAATAGATAACATGGGAATTGGATTCATGTCATTCTAAGCTCTGAATCAAAAGTTACGGAAGATTTTGTACGGACATGTCAAGTTGATCGGCGTGTTAATATGATAATTCTAAACTGATCATTGGTGCTCATTGAGTAAAAGCTTATTAATGATTATAGTGCATGACATCTAGCAGTTTCCAATAGATAAAATTACTTCGAGGCATTGTCGTAGCTATTTCAGTCAATTTTGTCACAATATAGGAAATTAAGCTAGATTAATGTGGGCGTTGGATTCGTGGCATTTTAAGCTCTGAATCAAAAGTTACGGACAATTTAGTACAAACATGTCAAGTTCACCGGTGAGTTAAAATGATAATTCTAAACTGATCAGTGGTGCTCACTGAGTAAAAGCTTAATAAGGAAACATAATTCATGGCATCATGGAGTTTGCAATAGATTAGATTACTTGGAGGCTTTGTCAAAGCTATTTCAGTCTTAAATTTTTTCACAATATAGAAAATTGAGCTAGCTTAACATGAGCATTTGACTTGTGTCATTCTGAGCTCTGAATCAAAAGTTACGGACGATTTTGTGCGGAAATATCAAGTTGACCAAAAAGTTAAAATGAAATTCTAAACTGATCATTGGTGCTCATTGAGTAAAGGCTTATTTATGAAGCATAATTCATGGCATCAAGCAGTTTATAAAAGATTGTCATAGCTATTTCAGTCTTAAAAATTGTCACACTATAGAAAATAGAGCTAGCTTAAAGTGGGCGTTTGATTCGTCTCATTCTGAGCTTTGAATCAGAAGTTACTGACGATTTTTGGCGAACATGCCAAGTTGATCGGCGAGTTAAAATGATAATTGTAAACAGATCATTCGTGCTCAATGAGTAAAAGCTTATAAATGAAGAAGAGTGCATGGCATCATGCATTTTCCGATAGATTAGATTACTTGGAGGTTTTCTTGTAGCTATTTAAGTCTTAACTTGATAGATTGGATTACTTGGAGGATTACTTAGAGGCTTTCTTGTAGCTCTGAATCAAACGTTATGGAAGATTTTGTGCAGACATGTCATGTTGATCGGCTAGTTAAAATGATCATTCTAAACAGATCATTGCTGCTCATTGAGTAAAGGCTTATTAATGATTATAGTGCATGACATCTAGGGGTTTTCAATAGATAAAATTACTTGGAGGCATTGTCGTAGCTATTTCAGTCAATTTTGCCACAGTATAGAAGATTAAGCTAGATTAACGTGGCTGTTGGATTCATGGCATTTTAAGCTCTGAATCAAAAGTTACGGACAATTTAATACAAACATGTCAAGTTGACCGGTGAGTTAAAATGAAAAATCTAAACTGATCAGTGGTGCTCACTGTGTAAAAGCTTAATAATAAAACATAATTCATGGCATCATGGAGTTTGCTATATATTAGATTACTTGGAGGCTTTGTCAAAGCTATTTCTGTCTTAAAGTTTGTCACAATTTAGAAAATTGAGCTAGCTTAACATGAGCATTTGATTCATGTCATTCTGAGCTCTGAATCAAAAGTTACGGACGATTTTGTGCGAAAATAACAAGTTGACCGTAAAGTTAAAATGAAATTCTAAACTGATCATTGGTGCTCATTGAGTAAAGGCTTATTAATGAAGCATAATTCATGGCATCAAGCTGTTTATAATTGATTGTCACAGTTATTTCAGTCTTAAATTTTGTCACATTATAGAAAATAGAGCTACCTTAAAGTGGGCGTTTGATTCGTCTCATTCTGAGCTTTGAATCAAAAGTTATGGACGATTTTTGGCGGCGTGTCAAGTTGATCGGCGAGTTAAAATGATAATTCTAAACAGATCATTGGTGCTCAATGAGTAAAAGCTTATAAATGAAGAATATAGGATGGCATCATGCATCTTTTTATATATTGGATTACTTGGAGACGTTATTGTAGCTATTTAAGTTTTAAATTTATTCAAAATATAGAAAATTGAGATAGCTTAACGTGGGTATTGGATTCGTGTCATTCTCAGCTATAAATCAAAAGTTACAGAACATTTTGTACAGACATGTCAAGTTGATCTGTGAGTTAAAATGATCATTCTAAACTGATCGTTGGTGCTCATTGAGTAAGAGCTTATTAATGAATCATAGTGCATTACATCTAGCAGTTTCCAATAGATAACGTGGGCATTGGATTCATGTCATTATGAGCTCTGAATCAAAAGTTACGGAAGATTTTTTACGGACATGTCAAGTTGATCGGCGAGTTAATATGATAATTCTAAACTGATCATTGGTGCTCATTGAGTAAAAGCTTATAAATGAAGAATAGTGCATGGCATCATGCATTTTCCGATAGATTGGATTACTTGGAGGCTTTCCTGTAGCTATTTAAGTCTTAACTTGATAGATTTGATTACTTGGAGGATTACTTGGAGGCTTTCTTGTAGCTCTGAATCAAAAGTTACAGAAGATTTTGTGCGGACATGTCATGTTGATCGGCGAGTTAAGATGATCATTCTAAAAAGATCATTGCTGCTCATTGAGTAAAGGCTTATTAATGATTATAGTGCATGACATCTAGCAGTTTCCAATAGATAAAATTACTTCGAGGCATTGTCGTAGCTATTTCAGTCAATTTAGTCACAATATAGAAAATTAAGCTAGATTAACGTGGGCATTTGATTCGTGGCATTTTAAGCTCTGAATGAAAAGTTAGGGACAATTTAGTACAAACATGTCATGTTGACCGGTGAGTTAAAATGATAATTCTAAACTGATCAGTAGTGCTCACTGAGTGAAAGCTTAATAATAAAACATAATTCATGGCATCATGGAGTTTGCGATAGATTAGTTTACTTGGATGCTTTGTCAAAGCTATTTTAGTCTTAAATTTTGTCACAATATAGAAAATTGAGCTAGCTTAACGTGAGCTTTTGATTCGTGTCATTCTGAGCTCTGAATCAAAAGTTACGGACGATTTTGTGCGGAAATATCAAGTTGACCGAAAAGTTAAAATGAAATTCTAAACTGATCATTGGTGCTCATTGAGTAAAGGCTTATTAATGAAGCATAATTCATGGCATCAAGCAGTTTATAATAGATTGTCATAGCTATTTCTGTCTTAAATTTTGTCACACTATAGAAAATAGAGCTAGCTTAAAGTGGGCGTTTGATTGGTCTCAATCTGGGCTTTGAATCAAAAGTTACTGACAATTTTGGGCGGACATGTCAAGTTGATTGGCGAGTTAAAATGATAATTCTAAACAGATCATTGGTGCTCAATGAGTAAAAGCTTATAAATGAAGAATATAGGATGGCATCATGCATTTTGCGATATATTGGAGTACTTGGAGACGTTATTGTAGCTATTTAAGTTTTAAATTTATTCACAATATAGAAAATTGAGATAGCTTAACGGGGGTATTGGATTCGTGTCATTCTGAGCTCTGAATCAAAAGTTACGGAAGATTTTGTACGGACATGTCAAGTTCATCGGTGAGTTAAAATGATCATTCTAAACTGATCATTGGTGCTCACTGAGTAAAAGCGTATTAATGAATCATAGTGCATGACATCTAGCAGTTTCCAATAGATAACGTGGGCATTGGATTCATGTCATTCTTAGCTCTGAATCAAAAGTTACGGAAGATTTTGTACGGACATGTCAAGTTGATCGGCGAGTTAATATGATAATTCTAAACTGATCATTGGTGCTCATTGAGTAAAAGCTTATAAATGAAGAATAGTGCATGGCATCATGCATTTTCCGATAGATTGGATTACTTGGAGGCTTTCTTGTAGCTATTTATGTCTTAACTTGATAGATTGGCTTACTTAGAGGATTACTTGTAGGCTTTCTTGTAGCTCTGAATCAAAAGTTACGGAAGATTTTGTGCGGACATGTCATGTTTATCGGCGAGTTAAAATGATCATTCTAAACAGATCATTGCTGCTCATTGAGTAAAGGCTTATTAATGATTATAGTGCATGACATCTAGCAGTTTCCAATAGATAAAATTACTTGGAGGCATTGTCGTAGCTATTTCAGTCAATTTTGTCACAATATAGAAAATTAAGCTAGATTAACGTGGGCATTGGATTCGTGGCATTTTAAGCTCTGAATCAAAAGTTAGGGACAATTTAGTACAAACATGTCATGTTGACCGGTGAGTTAAAATGATAATTCTAAACTGATCAGTAGTGCTCACTGAGTAAAAGCTTAATAATAAAACATAATTCATGGCATCATGGAGTTTGCGATAGATTAGTTTACTTGGATGCTTTGTCAAAGCTATTTCAGTCTTAAATTTTGTCACAATATAGAAAATTGAGCTAGATTAACATGAGCATTTGATTCGTGTCATTCCGAGCTAAGAATCTAAAGCTACGGACGATTTGGTGCGGAAATATCAAGTTGACCAAACATTTAAAAGATAATTCTAAACTGATCATAGGTGCTCATTGAGTAAAGGCTTATTAATGAAGCATAATTTATGGCATCAAGCAGTTTATAATAGATTGTCATAGCTATTTCAGTCTTAAATTTTGTCACACTATAGAAAATAGAGCTAGCTTAAAGTGGGCGTTTGATTCGTCTCAATCTGGGCTTTGAATCAAAAGTTACTGACGATTTTTGGGCGGACATGTCAAGTTGATCGGCGAGTTAAAATGATAATTCTAAACAGATCATTGGTGCTCAATGAGTAAAAGCTTATAAATGAAGAATATAGGATGGCATCATGCATTTTGCGATATATTGGATTACTTGGAGACGTTATTGTAGCTATTTAAGTTTTAAATTTATTCACAATATAGAAAATTGAGATAGCTTAACGTGGGTATTGGATTCGTGTCATTCTGAGCTCTGAATCAAAAGTTACGGAAGATTTTGTACGGACATGTCAAGTTGATCTGTGAGTTAAAATGATCATTCTAAACTGATCATTGGTGCTCATTGAGTAAAAGTTTATTAATGAATCATAGTGCATGACATCTAGCAGTTTCCAATAGATAACGTGGGCATTGGATTCATGTCATTCTGAGCTCCGAATCAAAAGTTACGGAAGATTTTGTACGGACATGTCAAGTTGATCGGCGAGGTAATATGATAATTCTAAATTGATCATTGGTACTCATTGAGTAAAAGCTTATAAATGAAGAATAGTGCATGGCATCATGCATTCTCCGATAGATTGGATGACATGGAGGCTTTCTTGTAGCTATTTAAGTCTTAACTTGATAGATTTGATTACTTGGAGGATTACTTGGAGGCTTTCTTGTAGCTCTGAATCAAAAGTTATGGAAGATTTTGTGCGGAAATGTCAAGTTGATCGGCGAGTTAAAATGATCATTCTAAACAGATCATTGCTCTTCATTGAGTAAAGGCTTATAAATGATTATAGTGCATAGCAGTTTCCAATAGATAAAATTACTTGGAGGCATTGTCGTAGCTATTTCTGTCAATTTTGTCACAGTATAGAAAATTAAGCAAGATTAATCTGGGCGTTGGATTCCTGACATTTTAAGCTCTGAATCAAAAGTTACAGACAATTTAGTACAAACATGTCAAGTTGACCGGTGAGTTAAAATGATAATTCTAAACTGATCAGTGGTGCTCACTGAGTAAAAGCTTAATAATGAAATATAATTCATGGCATCATGGAGTTTGCGATAGATTAGATTACTTGGAGGCTTTGTCAAGGCTATTTCAGTCTTAAATTTTGTCACAATATAGAAAATTGAGCTAGCTTAACATGAGCATTTGATTCGTGTCATTCTGAGCTCTGAATCAAAAGTTACGGACAATTTTGTGCGGAAATATCAAGTTGACAGAAAAGTTAAAATGAAATTCTAAACTGATCATTGGTGCTCATTGAGTAAAGGCTTATTAATGAAGCATAATTCATGGCATCAAGCAGTTTATAATTGATTGTCATAGCTATTTCACTCATAAATTTTGTCAGACTATAGAAAATAGAGCTAGCTTAAAGTGGGCGTTTGATTCGTCTCTTTCTGAGCTTTGAATCAAAAGTTACTGACGATTTTGGGCGGACATGTCAAGTTGATCGGCGAGTTAAAATGATAGTTCTAAACAGATCATTGGTGCTCAATGAGTAAAAGCTTATAAATGAAGAATATAGGATGGCATCATGCATTTTTTATATATTGGATTACTTTAAGACGTTATTGTAGCTATTTAAGTTTTAAATTTATTAAAAATATAGAAAATTGAGATAGCTTAATGTGGGTATTGGATTCGTGTCATTCTGAGCTCTGAATCAAAAGTTACGGAAGATTTTGTACAGACATGTCAAGTTGATCTGTGAGATAAAATGATCATTCTAAACTGATCATTGGTGCTGATTGAGTAAAGGCTTATTAATGAATCATAGTGCGTGACATGTAGCAGTTTCCAATAGATAACGTGGGCATTGGATTCATGTCATTCTGAGCTCTGAATCAAAAGTTACGGAAGATTTTGTACGGACATGTCAAGTTGATCGGCAAGGTAATATGATAATTCTAAACTGATCATTGGTGCTCATTGAGTAAAAGCTTATAAATGAAGAATAGTGCATGGCATCATGCATTTTCCGATAGATTTGATTACTTTGAGGTTTTCTTGTAGCTATTTAAGTCTTAACTTGATAGATTGGATTACTTGGAGGCTTTCTTGTAGCTCTGAATCAAAAGTTACGGAAGATTTTGTGCGGACATGTCATGTTGATCGGCGAGTTAAAATGATCATTCTAAACATATCATTGCTGCTCATTGAGTAAAGGCTTATTAATGATTACAGTGCATGACATCTAGCAGTTTCCAATAGATAAAATTACTTCGAGGCATTGTCGTAGTTATTTCAGTCAATTTTGTCACAATATAGAAAATTAAGCTAGATTAATGTGGGCGTTGGATTCGTGGCATTTTAAGCTCTGAATCAAAAGTTACGGACAATTTTGTGCGGAAATATCAAGTTGACAGAAAAGTTAAAATGAAATTCTAAACTGATCATTGGTGCTCATTGAGTAAAGGCTTATTAATGAAGCATAATTCATGGCATCAAGCAGTTTATAATTGATTGTCATAGCTATTTCACTCATAAATTTTGTCAGACTATAGAAAATAGAGCTAGCTTAAAGTGGGCGTTTGATTCGTCTCTTTCTGAGCTTTGAATCAAAAGTTACTGACGATTTTGGGCGGACATGTCAAGTTGATCGGCGAGTTAAAATGATAGTTCTAAACAGATCATTGGTGCTCAATGAGTAAAAGCTTATAAATGAAGAATATAGGATGGCATCATGCATTTTTTTATATATTGGATTACTTTGAGACGTTATTGTAGCTATTTAAGTTTTAAATTTATTCAAAATATAGAAAATTGAGATAGCTTAACGTGGGTATTGGATTCGTGTCATTCTGAGCTCTGAATCAAAAGTTACGGAAGATTTTGTACGGACATGTCAAGTTGATCTGTGAGTTAAAATGATCATTCTAAACTGATCATTGGTGCTCATTGAGTAAAAGTTTATTAATGAATCATAGTGCATGACATCTAGCAGTTTCCAATAGATAACGTGGGCATTGGATTCATGTCATTCTGAGCTCCGAATCAAAAGTTACGGAAGATTTTGTACGGACATGTCAAGTTGATCGGCGAGGTAATATGATAATTCTAAATTGATCATTGGTACTCATTGAGTAAAAGCTTATAAATGAAGAATAGTGCATGGCATCATGCATTCTCCGATAGATTGGATGACATGGAGGCTTTCTTGTAGCTATTTAAGTCTTAACTTGATAGATTTGATTACTTGGAGGATTACTTGGAGGCTTTCTTGTAGCTCTGAATCAAAAGTTATGGAAGATTTTGTGCGGAAATGTCAAGTTGATCGGCGAGTTAAAATGATCATTCTAAACAGATCATTGCTCTTCATTGAGTAAAGGCTTATAAATGATTATAGCGCCTGACATCTAGCAGTTTCCAATAGATAAAATTACTTGGAGGCATTGTCGTAGCTATTTCTGTCAATTTTGTCACAATATAGAAAATTAAGCAAAATTAATCTGGGCGTTGGATTCCGGACATTTTAAGCTCTGAATCAAAAGTTACAGACAATTTAGTACAAACATGTCAAGTTGACCGGTGAGTTAAAATGATAATCCTAAACTGATCAGTGGTGCTCACTGAGTAAAAGCTTAATAATGAAATATAATTCATGGCATCATGGAGTTTGCGATAGATTAGATTACTTGGAGGCTTTGTCAAGGCTATTTCAGTCTTAAATTTTGTCACAATATAGAAAATTGAGCTAGCTTAACATGAGCATTTGATTCGTGTCATTCTGAGCTCTGAATCAAAAGTTACGGACGATTTTGTGCGGAAATATCAAGTTGACCGAAAAGTTAAAATGAAATTCTAAACTGATCATTGGTGCTCATTGAGTAAAGGCTTATTAATGAAGCATAATTCATGGCATCAAGCAGTTTATAATTGATTGTCATAGCTATTTCAGTCTTAAATTTTGTCACACTATAGAAAATAGAGCTAGCTTAAAGTGGGCGTTTGATTCGTCTCATTCTGAGCTTTGAATCAAAAGTTACTGACGATTTTGGGCGGACATGTCAAGTTGATCGGCGAGTTAAAATGATAATTCTAAACAGATCATTGGTGCTCAATGAGTAAAAGCTTATAAATGAAGAATATAGGATGGCATCATGCATTTTTTTATATATTGGATTACTTGGAGACGTTATTGTAGCTATTTAAGTTTTAAATTTATTCAAAATATAGAAAATTGAGATAGCTTAACGTGGGTATTGGATTCGTGTCATTTGAGCTCTGAATCAAAAGTTACGGAAGATTTTGTACGGACATGTCAAGTTGATCTGTGAGTTAAAATGATCATTCTAAACTGATCATTGGTGCTCATTGAGTAAAACTTATTAATGAATCATAGTGCATGACATCTAGCAGTTTCCAATAGATAACGTGGGCATTGGATTCATGTCATTCTGAGCTCTGAATCAAAAGTTACGGAAGATTTTGTACGGACATGTCAAGTTGATCGGCAAGTTAATATGATAATTCTTAAACTGATCATTGGTGCTCATTGAGTAAAAGCTTATAAATGAAGAATAGTGCATGGCATCATGCATTTTCCGATAGATTGGATTACATGGAGGCTTTCTTGTAGCTATTTAAGTCTTAACTTGATAGATTTGATTACTTGGAGGATTACTTGGAGGCTTTCTTGTAGCTCTGAATCAAAAGTTACGGAAGATTTTGTGCGGACATGTCATGTTGATCGGCGAGTTAAAATGATCATTCTAAACAGATCATTGCTGCTCATTGAGTAAAGGCTTATTAATGATTATAGTGCATGACATCTAGCAGTTTCCAATAGATAAAATTACTTGGAGGCATTGTCGTAGCTATTTCAGTCAATTTTGTCACAATATAGAAAATTAAGCTAGATTAACGTGGGCGTTGGATTCGTGGCATTTTAAGCTCTGAATCAAAAGTTAGGACAATTTAGTACAAACATGTCAAGTTGACCGGTGAGTTAAAATGATAATTCTAAACTGATCAGTGGTGCTCACTGAGTAAAAGCTTAATAATGAAACATAATTCATGGCATCATGGAGTTTGCGATAGATTAGATTACTTGGAGGCTTTCTCAAGCTATTTTAGTCTTAAATTTTGTCACAATATAGAAAATTGAGCTAGCTTAACATGAGCATTTGATTCGTGTCATTCTGAGCTCTGAATCAAAAGTTACGGACGATTTTGTGCGGAAATATCAAGTTGACCGAAAAGTTAAAATGAAATTCTAAACTGATCATTGGTGCTCATTGAGTAAAGGCTTATTAATGAAGCATAATTCATGGCATCAAGCAGTTTATAATTGATTGTCATAGCTATTTCAGTCTTAAATTTTGTCACACTATAGAAAATAGAGCTAGCTTAAAGTGGGCGTTTGATTCGTCTCATTCTGAGCTTTGAATCAGAAGTTACTGACGATTTTTGGCGGACATGTCGAGTTGATCGGCGAGTTAAAATGATAATTCTAAACAGATCATTGGTGCTCAATGAGTAAAAGCTTATAAATGAAGAATATAGGATGGCATCATGCATTTTTTTATATATTGGATTACTTGAGACGTTATTGTAGCTATTTAAGTTTTAAATTTATTCAAAATATAGAAAATTGAGATAGCTTAACGTGGGTATTGGATTCGTGTCATTTGAAGCTCTGAATCAAAAGTTACAAAAGATTTTGTATGGACATGTCAAGTTGATCTGTGAGTTAAAATGATCATTCTAAACTGATCACTGGTGCTCATTGAGTAAAAGCTTATTAATGAATCATAGTGCATGACATCTAGCAGTTTCCAATAGATAACGTGGGCATTGGATTCATGTCATTCTGAGCTCTGAATCAAAAGTTACGGAAGATTTCGTACGGACATGTCAAGTTGATCGGCGAGGTAATATGATAATTCTAAACTGATCATTGGTGCTCATTGAGTAAAAGCTTATAAATGAAGAATAGTGCATGGCATAATGCATTTTCCGATAGATTGGATTACTTGGAGGCTTTCTTGTAGCTATTTAAGTCTTAACTTGATAGATTGGATTACTTGGAAGGATTACTTGGAGGCTTTGTTGTAGCTCTGAATCACAAGTTACGAAAGATTTTGTGCGGACATGTCTTGTTGATCGGCGTGTTAAAATGATCATTCTAAACAGATCATTGCTGCTCATTGAGTAAAGGCTTATTAATGATTATAGTGCATGACATCTAGCAGTTTCCAATAGATAAATTACTTCGAGGCATTGTCGTAGCTATTTCAGTCAATTTTGTCACAATATAGAAAATTAAGCTAGATTAACGTGGGCGTTGGATTCGTGGCATTTTAAGCTCTGAATCAAAAGTTACGGCCAATTTAGTATAAACATGTCAAGTTGACCGGTGAGTTAAAATGATAATTCTAAACTGATCAGTGGTGCTCACTGAGTAAAAGCGTAATACTGAAACATAATTCATGGCATCATGGAGTTTGCGATAGATTAGATTACTTGGATGCTTTGTCAAAGCTATTTCAGTCTTAAATTTTGTCACAATATAGAAAATTGAGCTAGATTAACATGAGCATTTGATTCGTGTCATTCAGAGCTCAGAAT
>JAEVFF010000148.1:145968-253842 GCA_018901945.1 Pugionium dolabratum
TTATTAATGAATCATAGTGCATGACATCTAGCAGTTTCCAATAGATAACGTGGGCATTGGATTCATGTCATTCTGAGCTCTGAATCAAAAGTTATGGAAGATTTTGTACGGACATGTCAAGTTGATCGGCAAGGTAATATGATAATTCTAAACTGATCATTGGTGCTCATTGAGTAAAAGCTTATAAATGAAGAATAGTGCATGGCATCATGCATTTTCCGATAGGTTGGATTACTTGGAGCTTTCTTGTAGCTATTTAAGTCATAACTTGATAGATTTGATTACTTGGACGATTACATGGAGGCTTTCTTGTAGCTCTGAATCAAAAGTTACGGAAGATTTTGTGCAGACATGTCATGTTGATCGGCGAGTTAAAATGATCATTCTAAACAGATCATTGCTGCTCATTGAGTAAAGCCTTATTAATGATTATAGTGCATGACATCTAGCAGTTTCCAATAGATAAAATTACTTCGAGGCATTGTCGTAGCTATTTCAGTCAATTTTGTCACAATATAGAAAATTAAGCTAGATTAATGTGGGCGTTGGATTCGTGGCATTTTAAGCTCTGAATCAAAAGTTACGGACAATTTAGTACAAACATGTCAAGTTGACCGGTGAGTTAAAATGATAATTCTAAACTGATCAGTGGTGCTCATTGAGTAAAAGCTTAATAATGAAACATAATTCATGGCATCATGGAGTTTGCGATAGATTAGGTTACTTGGAGGCTTTGTCAAAGCTATTTTAGTCTTAAATTTTGTCACAATATAGAAAATTGAGCTAGCTTAACATGAGCATTTGATTCGTGTCATTCTGAGCTCTGAATCAAAAGTTACGGACGATTTTGTGCGGAAATATCAAGTTGACCGAAAAGTTAAAATGAAATTCTACACTGATCATTGGTGCTCATTGATTAAAGGCTTATTAATGAAGCATAATTCATGGCATCAAGCAGTTTATAATTGATTGTCATAGCTATTTCAGTCTTAAATTTTGTCACACTATAGAAAATAGAGCTAGCTTAAAGTGGGCGTTTGATTCGTCTCTTTCTGAGCTTTGAATCAAAAGTTACTGACGATTTTGGGCGGACATGTCAAGTTGATCGGCGAGTTAAAATGATAGTTCTAAACAGATCAATGGTGCTCAATGAGTAAAAGCTTATAAATGAAGAATATAGGATGGCATCATGCATTTTTTATATATTGGATTACTTGGAGACGTTATTGTAGCTATTTAAGTTTTAAATTTATTCAAAATATAGAAAATTGAGATAGCTTAACGTGGGTATTGGATTCGTGTCATTTTGAGCTCTGAATCAAAAGTTACAGAAGATTTTGTACGGACATGTCAAGTTTATCTGTGAGTTAAAATGATCATTTTAAACTGATCATTGGTGCTCATTGAGTAAATACTTATTAATGAATCATGGTGCATGACATCTAGCAGTTTCCAATAGATAACGTGGGCATTGGATTCATGTCATTCTGAGCTCTGAATCAAAACTTACGGAAGATTTTGTACAGACATGTCAAGTTGATCGGCGAGTTAATATGATAATTCTAAACTGTACATTGGTGCTCATTGAGTAAAAGCTTATAAATGAAGAATAGTGCATGGCATCATGCATTTTCCGATAGATTGGATTACTTGGAGGCTTTCTTGTAGCTATTTAAGTCTTAACTTGATAGATTTGGTTTCTTGGAGGATTACTTGGAGGCTTTCTTATAGCTCTGAATCAAAAGTTACGGAAGATTTTGTGCGGACATGTCATGTTGATCGGCGAGTTAAAATGATCATTCTAAACAGATCATTGCTGCTCATTGAGTGAAGGCTTATTAATGATTATAGTGCGTGACATCTAGCAGTTTCCAATAGATAAAATTACTTCGAGGCATTGTCGTAGCTATTTCAGTCAATTTTGCCACAGTATAGAAAATTAAGCTAGATTAACGTGGGTGTTGGATTTATGGCATTTTAAGTTCTAAATCAAAAGTTACGGACAATTTAATACAAACATGTCAAGTTGACCAGTGAGTTAAAATGATAATTCTAAACTGATCAGTGGTGGTCATTGAGTAAAAGCTTAATAATGAAACATAATTAATGGAATCATGGTGTTTGCGATAGATTTGGTTACTTGGAGGCTTTGTCGAAGCTATTTTAGTCTTAAATTTTGTCACAATATAGAAAATTGAGCTAGCTTAACATGAGCATTTGATTCGTGTCATTCTGAGCTCTGAATCAAAAGTTACGGACGATTTTGTGCGGAAATATCAAGTTGACCGAAAAGTTAAAATGAAATTCTAAACTGATCATTGGTGCTCATTGAGTAAAGGCTTATTAATGAAGCATAATTCATGGCATCAAGCAGTTTATAATAGATTGTCATAACTATTTCAGTTTAAAAATTTGTCACACTATAGAAAATACAGCTAGCTTAAAGTGGGCGTTTGATTCGTCTCATTCTGAGCTTTGAATCAAAAGTTACTGACGATTTTTGGCGCACATGTCAAGTTGATCGGGGAGTTAAAATGATAATTCTAAACAGGTCATTGGTGCTCAATGAGTAAAGGCTTATAAATGAAGAATATAGGATGGCATCATGCATTTTGCGATATATTGGATTACTTGGAGACATTATTGTAGCTATTTTAGTTTTAAATTTATTCACAATATAGAAAATTGAGATAGCTTAACGTGGCTATTGGATTCGTGTCATTTCAAGCTCTGAATCAAAAGTTACTGAAGATTTTGTACGGACATGTCAAGTTGATCGGTGAGTTAAAATGATCATTCTAAACTGATCATTGGTGCTCATTGAGTAAAAGCTTATTAATGAATCATAGTGCATGACATCTAGCAGTTTCCAATAGATAACGTGGGCGTTGGATTCATGTCATTGTGAGCTCTGAATCAAAAGTTACGGAAGATTTTGTACAGACATGTCAAGTTGATCGGCGAGTTAATATGATAATTCTAAACTGATCATTGGTGCTCATTGAGTAAAAGCTTATAAATGAAGAATAGTGCATGGCATCATGCATTTTCAGATAGATTGGATTACTTGGAGGCTTTCTTGTAGCTATTTAAGTCTTAACTTGATAGATTGGATTACTTGGAGAAATACTTATAGGCTTTCTTGTAGCTCTGAATCAAAAGTTAAGGAAGATTTTGTGCGGACATGTCATGTTGATCGGCGAGTTAAAATGAACATTCTAAACAGATCATTGCTGCTCATTGAGTAAAGGATAATTAATGATTATAGTGCATGACATCTAGCAGTTTCCAATAGATAAAATTACTTCGAGGCATTGTCGTAGCTATTTCAGTCAATTTTGTCACAATATAGAAAATTAAGCTAGATTAATGTGGGCGTTGGATTCGTGGCATTTTAAGCTCTGAATCAAAAGTTATGGACAATTTAGTACAAACATGTCAAGTTGACCGGTGAGTTAAAATGATAATTCTAAACTGATCATTGGTGCTCACTGAGTAAAAGCTTAATAATGAAACATAATTCATGGCATCATGGAGTTTGCGATAGATTAGATTACTTGGAGGCTTTAAGCTATTTCAGTCTTAAATTTTGTCACAATATAAAAAATTGAGCTAGCTTAACATGAGCATTTGACTCGTGTCATTGTGAGCTCTGAATCAAAAGTTACGAACGATTTTGTGCGGAACTATCAAGTTGACCAAAAAGTTAAAATGAAATTCTAAACTGATCATTGGTGCTCATTGAGTAAAGGCTTATTAATGAAGCATAATTCATGGCATCAAGCAGTTTATAATAGATTGTTATAGCTATTTCAGTCTTAAACTTTGTCGCACTATAGAAAATAGAGCTAGCTTAAAGTGGGCGTTTGATTCGTCTCATTCTGAACTTTGAATCAAAAGTTACTGACGATTTTTGGCGGACATGTCGAGTTGATCGGCGAGTTAAAATGATAATTCTAAACAGATCATTGGTGCTCAATGAGTAAAAGCTTATAAATGAAGAATATAGGATGGCATCATGCATTGTTTTTATATATTGGATTACTTGGAGACGTTATTGTAGCTATTTAAGTTTTAAATTTATTCAAAATATAGAAAATTGAGATAGCTTAACATGAGTATTGGATTCGTGTCATTCTGAGCTAATCAAAAGTTACGGAAGATTTTGTACGGACATCCCAAGTTGATCTGTTAGTTAAAATGATCATTCTAAACTTATCATTGGTGCTCATTGAGTAAAAGCTTATTAATGAATCATAGTGCAAGACATCTAGCAGTTTCCAATAGATAACGTGGGCATTGGATTCATGTCATTCTTAGCTCTGAATCAAAAGTTACGGAAGATTTTGTACGAACATGTCAAGTTGATCGGCGAGTTAATATTATAATTCTAAACTGATCATTGGTGCTCATTGAGAAAAAGCTTATAAATGAAGAATAGTGCATGGCATCATGCATTTTCCGATAGATTGGATTACTTGGAGGCTTTCTTGTAGCTATTTAAGTCTTAACTTGATAGATTTGATTACTTGGAAGATTAGTTGGAGGCTTTGTTGTAGCTCTGAATCAAAAGTTAAGGAAGATTTTGTGCGGACATGTCATGTTGATCGGCGAGTTAAAATGATCATTCTAAACAGATCATTGCTGCTCATTGAGTAAAGGCTTATTAATGATTATAGTGCATGACATCTAGCAGTTTCCAATAGATAAAATTACTTCGAAGCATTGTCGTAGCTATTTCAGTCAATTTTGTCACAATATAGAAAATTAAGCTAGATTAATGTGGGCGTTGGATTCGTGGCATTTTAAGCTCTGAATAAAAGTTACGGCCAATTTAGTACAAACATGTCAAGTTGACCTGTGAGCTAAAATGATAATTCTAAACTGATCAGTGGTGCTCAATGAGTAAAAGCTTAATAATGAAACATAATTCATGGCATCATGGAGTTTGCGATAGATTAGATTACTTGGAGGCTTTGTGAAGGCTATTTCAGTCTTAAATTTTGTCACAATATAGAAAATTGAGCTAGCTTAACATGAGCATTTGATTCGTGTCATTCTGAGCTCTGAATAAAAAGTTACGGACGATTTTGTGCGGAAATATCAAGTTGACCGAAAATTTAAAATGAAATTCTAAACTGATCATTGGTGCTCATTGAGTAAACGCTTATTAATGAAGCATAATTCATGGCATCAAGCAGTTTATAATAGATTTTCATAGCTATTTCTGTCTTAAAGTTTGTCACACTATAGAAAATAGAGCTAGCTAAAAGTGGGCGTTTGATTGGTCTCATTCTGAGCTTTGAATCAAAAGTTACTGACGATTTTGGGCGGACATGTCAACTTGATCGGCGAGTTAAAATGATAATTCTAAACAGATCATTGGTGCTCAATGAGTAAAAGCTTATAAATGAAGAATATAGGATGGCATCATGCATTTTTTTATATATTGGATTACTTGGAGACGTTATTGTAGCTATTTAAGTTTTAAATTTATTCAAAATATAGAAAATTGAGATAGCTTAACATGGGTATTGGATTCGTGTCATTCTGAGCTCTGAATCAATAGTTACAGAAGATTTTGTACGGACATCCCAAGTTGATCTGTTAGTTAAAATGATCATTCTAAACTTATCATTGGTGCTCATTGAGTAAAAGCTTATTAATGAATCATAGTGCATGACATCTAGCAGTTTCCAATAGATAACGTGGGCATTGGATTCATGTCATTCTTAGCTCTGAATCCAAAGTTACGGAAGATTTTGTACGGACATGTCAAGTTGATAGGCGAGTTAATATGAAAATTCTAAACTGATCATTGGTGCTCATTGAGAAAAAGCTTATAAATGAAGAATAGTGCATGGCATCATGCATTTTCCGATAGATTGGATTACATGGAGGCTTTCTTGTAGCTATTTAAGTCTTAACTTGATAGATTTGATTACTTGGAGGATTACTTGGAGGCTTTCTTTTAGCTCTGAATCAAAAGTTACGGAAGATTTTTGTGCGGACATGTCATGTTGATCGGCGAGTTAAAATGATCATTCTAAACAGATCATTGCTGCTCATTGAGTAAAGGCTTATTAATGATTATAGTGCATGACATCTAGCAGTTTCCAATAGATAAAATTACTTGGAGGCATTGTCGTAGCTATTTCAGTTAATTTTGTCACAATATAGAATATTAAGCTAGATTAATGTGGGCGTTGGATTCGTGGCATTTTAAGCTCTGAATCAAAAGTTACGGACAATTTAGTACAAACATATCAAGTTGACCGGTGAGTTAAAATGATAATTCTAAACTGATCAGTGGTGCTCACTGAGTAAAAGCTTAATAATGAAACATAATTCATGGCATCATGGAGTTTGCTATAGATTAGATTACTTGGAGGCTTTGTGAAGGCTATTTCAGTCTTAAATTTTGTCACATTATAGAAAATTGAGCTAGCTTAACATGAGCATTTGATTCGTGTCATTCTGAGCTCTGAATAAAAAGTTACGGACGATTTTGTGCGGAAATATCAAGTTGACCGAAAAGTTAAAATGAAATTCTAAACTGATCATTGGTGCTCATTGAGTAAAGGCTTATTAATGAAACATAATTCATGGCATCAAGCAGTTTATAATAGATTTTCATAGCTATTTCAGTCTTAAATTTTGTCACACTATAGAAAATAGAGCTAGCTAAAAGTGGGCATTTGATTGGTCTCATTCTGAGCTTTGAATCAAAAGTTACAGACGATTTTGGGCGGACATGTCAAGTTGATCGGCTAGTTAAAATGATAATTCTAAACAGATCATTGGTGCTCAATGAGTAAAAGCTTATAAATGAAGAATATAGGATGGCATCATGCATTTTGCGATATATTGGATTATAGGAGACGTTATTATAGCTATTTAAGTTTTAAATTTATTCACAATATAGAAAATTGAGATAGCTTAACGTGGGTATTGGATTCGTGTCATTCTGAGCTCTGAATCAAAAGTTACGGAAGATTTTGTACGAACATGTCAAGTCGATCAATGAGTTAAAATGATCATTCTAAACTTATCTTTGGTGCTCATTGAGTAAAAGCTTATTAATGAATCATAGTGCATGACATGTAGCTGTTTCCAATAGATAACGTGGGCATTGGATTCATGTCATTCTGAACTCTGAATCAAAAGTTACGGAAGATTTTGTACGGACATGTCAAGTTGATTGGCGAGTTAATATGATAATTCTATACTGATCATTGGTTCTCATTGAGTAAAAGCTTATAGATGAAGAATAGTGCATGGCATCATGCATTTTCCGATAGATTGGATTACTTGGAGGCGTTCTTGTAGCTATTTAAGTCTTAACTTGATAGATTGGATTACTTGGAGGATTACTTGGAGGCTTTCTTGTAGCTCTGAATCAAAAGTTACTGAAGATTTTGTGCGGACATGTCATGTTGATCGGCGAGTTAAATGTCATTCTAAACAGATCATTGCTGCTCATTGAGTAAAGGCTTATTAATGATTATAGTGCATGACATCTAGCAGTTTCCAATAGATAAAATTACTTGGAGGCATTGTCGTAGCTATTTCAGTTAATTTTGTCACAATATAGAATATTAAGCTAGATTAATGTGGGCGTTGGATTCGTGGCATTTTAAGCTCTGAATCAAAAGTTACGGACAATTTAGTACAAACATGTCAAGTTGACCGGTGAGTTAAAATGATAATTCTAAACTGATCAGTGGTGCTCACTGAGTAAAAGCTTAATAATGAAACATAATTCATGGCATCATGGAGTTTGCGATAGATTAGATTACTTGGAGGTTTGTCAAAGCTATTTCAGTCTTAAATTTTGTCACAATATAGAAAATTGAGCTAGCTTAACATGAGCAATTGATTCGTGTCATTCTGACCTCTGAATGAAAAGTTACTGACGATTTTGTGCGGAAATATCAAGTTGACCAAAAAGTTAAAATGAAATTCTAAACTGATCATTGGTGCTCATTGAGTAAAGGCTTATTAATGAAGCATAATTCATGGCATCAAGCAGTTTAAAATAGATTGTCATAGCTATTTCACTCTTAAATTTTGTCACACTATAGAAAATACAGCTAGCTTAAAGTGGGCATTTGATTCGTCTCATTCTGAGCTTTGAATGCTTTGAATCAAAAGTTACTGACAATTTTTGGCGGACATGTCAAGTTGATCGGCGAGTTAAAATGATAATTCTAAACAGATCATTGGTGCTCAATGAGTAAAAGCTTATAAATGAAGAATATAGGATGGCATCATGCATTTTGCGATATATTGGATTACTTGGAGACGTTATTGTAGCTATTTAAGTTTTAAATTTATTCACAATATAGAAAATATAGATAGCTTAACGTGGGTATTGGATTCGTGTAATTCTGAGCTCTGAATCAAAAGTTACGGAAGATTTTGTACGGACATGTCAAGTTGATCGGTGAGTTAAAATGATCATTCTAAACTGATCATTGGTTCTCATTGAGTAAAAGCTTGTTAATGAACCATAGTGCATGACATCTTGCAGTTTCCAATAGATAACGTGGGCATTGGATTCATGTCATTCTGAGCTCTAAATCAAAAGTTACGGAAGATTTTCTACGGACATGTCAAATTGATCGGGAGTTAATATGATAATTCTAAACTGATCATTGGTGCTCATTGAGTAAAAGCTTATAAATGAAGAATAGTGCATGGCATTATGTATTTTCCGATAGATTGGATTACATGGAGGCTTTCTTGTAGCTATTTAAGTCTTAACTTGATAGATTGGATTACTTGGAGAATTACTTGGAGGCTTTCTTGTAGCTCTGAATCAAAAGTTACAAAAGATTTTGTGCGGACATGTCATGTTGATCGGCGAGTTAAAATGTTCATTCTAAACAGATCATTGCTGCTCATTGAGTAAAGGCTTATTAATGATTATAGTGCATGACATCTAGCAGTTTCCAATAGATAAAATTACTTTGAGGCATTGTCGTAGCTATTTCAGTCAATTTTGTCACAATATAGAAAATTAAGCTAGATTAACGTGGGCGTTGGATTCGTGGCATTTTAAGCTCTGAATCAAAAGTTACGGACAATTTAGTAAAAACATGTCAAGTTGACCGGTGAGTTAAAATTATAATTCTAAACTGATCAGTGGTGCTCACTGAGTAAGAGCTCAATAATGAAACATAATTCATGGCATCATGGAGTTTGCGATAGATTAGATTACTTGGAGGCTTTGTCAAAGCTATTTCAGTCTTAAATTTTGTCACAATATAGAAAATTGAGCTAGGTTAACATGATCATTTGATTCGTGTCATTCTGAGCTCTGAATCAAAAGTTACTAACGATTTGGTGCGGAAATATCAAGTTGACCGAAAAGTTAAAATGAAATTCTAAACTGATCATTGGTGCTCATTGAGTAAAGGCTTATTAATGAAGCATAATTCATGGCATCAAGCAGTTTAAAATAGATTGTCATAGCTATTTCAGTCTTAAATTTTGTCGCACTATAGAAAATACAGCTAGCTTAAAGTGGGCGTTTGATTCGTCTCATTCTGAGCTTTGAATCAAAAGTTACTGACGATTTTGGGCGGACATGTCAAGTTGATCGGCGAGTTAAAATGATAATTCTAAACAGATCATTGGTGCTCAATGAGTAAAAGCTTATAAATGAAGAATATAGGATGGCATCTTGCACTTTGCGATATATTGGATTACTTGGAGGCATTATTGTAGCTATTAAAGTTTTAAATTTATTCACAATATAGAAAATTGAGATAGCTTAACGTGGGTATTGGATTCGTGTCATTCTGAGCTCTGAATCAAAAGTTACGGAAGATTTTGTACGGGCATGTCAAGTTGATCGGTGAGTTAAAATGATCATTCTAAACTGATCATTGGTGCTCATTGAGTAAAAGCTTATAAATGAAGAATAGTGCATGGCATCATGCATTTTCCGATAGATTGGAGTACTTGGAGGCTTTCTTGTAGCTATTTAAGTCTTAACTTGATAGATTGGATTACTTGGAGGATTACTTGGAGGCTTTCTTGTAGCTCTGAATCAAAAGCTACTGAAGATTTTGTGCGGACATGTCATGTTGATCGGCGAGTTAAAATGATCATTCTAAACAGATCATTGCTGCTCATTGAGTAAAGGCTTATTAATCATTATAGTGCATGACATTTAGCAGTTTCCAATAGATAAAATTTCTTCGAGGCATTGTCGTAGCTATTTCAGTCAATTTTGTCACAATATAGAAAATTAAGCTAGATTAATGTGGGCGTTGGATTCATGGCATTTTAAGCTCTGAATCAAAAGTTACGGACAATTTAGTACAAACATGTCAAGTTGACCTGTGAGTTAAAATGATAATTCTAAACTGATCAGTGGTGCTCATTGAGTAAAAGCTTAATAATGAAACATAATTCATGGCATCATGGAGTTTGCGATAGATTAGATTACTTGGAGGCTTTGTCAAAGCTATTTCAGTCTTAAATTTTGTCACAATATAGAAAATTGAGCCAGCTTTAACAAGAGCATTTGATTCGTGTCATTCTGAGCTCCAAATCAAAAGTTACGGACGTTTGTGCGGAAATATCAAGTTGACCGAAATGTTAAAATGAAATTCTAGACTGATCATTGGTGCTCATTGAGTAAAGGCTTATTAATGAAGCATAATTCATGGCATCAAGCAGTTTATAATAGATTGTCATAGCTATTTCAGTCTTAAAGTTTGTCACACTATAGAAAATAGAGCTAGCATAAAGTGGACGTTCGATTCGTCCCATTCTGAGCTTTGAATCAAAAGTTACTGACGATTTTGGGCGGACATGTCAAGTTGATCGGCGAGTTAAAATGATAGTTCTAAACAGATCATTGGTGCTCAATCAGTAAAAGCTTATAAATGAAGAATATAGGATGGCATCATGCATTTTTTGTGATAGATTGGATTACTTGGAAGCTTTATCGTAGCTATTTAAGTCTAAATTTTTTTCCCAATATAGAAAATTGAATTAGCTTAACATGGGCAATGGATTCGTGCTATTCTGAGCTCTGAATCAAAAGTTACGGAAGATTTTGTACGGACATGTCAAGTTGATCGGTGAATTAAAATGATCATTCTAAACAGATCATTGCTGCTCATTGAGTAAAGGCTTATTAATGATTACAGTGCATGACATCGAGCAGTTTCCAATAGATAAAATTACTTCGATGCATTGGCGTAGCTATTTCAGTCAATTTTGTCACAATATAGAAAATTAAGCTAGATTAATGTGGGTGTTGGATTCGTGGCATTTTAAGCTCTGAATCAAAAGTTACGGACAATTTAGTACAAACATGTCAAGTTCACCGGTGAGTTAAAATGATAATNGTGCATGACATCTAGCAGTTTCCAATAGATAACGTGGGCATTGGATTCATGTCATTCTGAGCTCTGAATCAAAAGTTACGGAAGATTTTGTACGGACATGTCAAGTTGATCGGCAAGTTAATATGATAATTTTAAACTGATCATTGGTTCTAATTGAGTAAAAGCTTATAAATGAAGAATAGTGCATGGCATCATGCACTCTCCGATAGATTGGATTACTTGGAGGCGTTCTTGTAGCTATTTAAGTCTTAACTTGATAGATTGGATTACTTGGAGGATTACTTGGAGGATTTCTTGTAGCACTGAATCAAAAGTGACGGAAGATTTTGTGCGGACATGTCATGTTGATCGGCGAGTTAAAAATGATCATTCTAAACAGATCATTGCTGCTCATTGAGTAAAGGCTTATTAATGATTATAGTGCATGACATCTAGCAGTTTCCAATAGATAAAATTACTTGGAGGCATTGTCGTAGCTATTTCAGTCAATTTTGTCACAATATAGAAAATTAAGCTAGATTAACGTCGGTGTTGGATTAGTGGCATTTTAAGCTCTGAATCAAAAGTTACGGAAAATTTAGTACAAACATGTCAAGTTGACCGGTGAGTTAAAATGATAATTCTAAACTGATCAGTGGTGCTCACTGAGTAAAAGCTTAATAATGAACCATAATTCATGGTATCATGGAGTTTGTGATAGATTAGTTTACTTGGATGCTTTGACAAAGCTATTTCAGTCTTAAATTTTGTCACAATATAGAAAATTGAGCTAGATTAACATCAGCATTCGATTCGTGTAATTCTGAGCTCTTAATCATAAGTAACGGACGATTTTGTGCGGAAATATCAAGTTGACCGAAAAGTTAAATGAAATTCTAAACCGATCATCGGTGCTCATTGAGTAAAGGCTTATTAATGAAGCATAATTCATGGCATCAAGCAGTTTAAAATAGATTGTCATAGCTATTTCAGTCTTAAATTTTGTCACACTATAGAAAATAGAGCTAGCATAAAGTGGACATTCGATTCGTCTCATTCTGAGATTTGAATCAAAAGTTACTGACGATTTTGGGCGGACATGTCAAGTTGATCGGCGAGTTAAAATGATAATGCTAAACAGATCATTGGTGCTGAATAAGTAAAATCTTATAAATGAAGAATATAGGATGGCATCATGCATTTTTGTGATAGATTGGATTACTTGGAAGCTTTATCGTAGCTATTTAAGTCTAAATTTTTTTTCTCAATATAGAAAATTGAATTAGCTTAACGTGGGCATTGGATTCATGCTATTCTGAGCTCTGAATCAAAAGTTACGGAAGATTTTGTACGGACATGTCAAGCTGATCGGTGAGTTAAAATGATCATTCTAAACAGATCATTGCTGCTCATTGAGTAAAGGCTTATTAATGATTAAAGTGCATGACATCGAGCAGTTTCCAATAGATAAAATTACTTCGAGGCATTGTCGTAGCTATTTCAGTCAATTTTGTCACAATATAGAAAATTAAGCTAGATTAATGTGGGCGTTGGATTCGTGGCATTTTAAGCTCTGAATCAAAAGTTACGGACAATTTAGTACAAACATGTCAAGTTGACCGGTGAGTTAAAATGATAATTCTAAACTGATCAGTGGTGCTCACTGAGTAAAAGCTTAATACTGAAACATAAGTCATGGCATCATGGAGTTTGCGATAGATTAGATTACTTGGAGGCTTTGTCAAAGCTATTTCAGTCTTAAATTTTGTCAAAATATAGAAAATTGAGCTAGCTTAACATGAGCATTTGATTCGTGTCATTCTGAGCTCTGAATCAAAAGTTACAGACGATTTTCTGCAGAAATATCAAGATGACCGAAAAGTTAAAATGAAATTCTAAACTGATCATTGGTGCTCATTGAGTAAAGGCTTATTAATGAAGCATAATTCATGGCATCAAGCAGTTTATAATTGATTGTCATAGCTATTTCAGTCTTAAATTTTGTCACACCATAGAAAATAGAGCTAGCTTAAAGTGGGCGTTTGATTCGTCTCATTCTGAGCTTTGAATCAAAAGTTACTGACGATTTTGGGCGGACATGTCAAGTGGATCGGCGAGTTAAAATGATAACTCTAAACAGATCATTGGTGCTCAATGAGTAAAAGCTTATAAATGAAGAATATAGGATGGCATCATGCATTTTGTAATATATTGGATTACTTGGAGGCGTTATTGTAGCTATTTAAGTTTTAAATTTATTCACAATATAGAAAATTGAGATAGCTTAACGTGGGTATTGGATTCGTGTCATTCTGAGCTCTGAATCAAAAGTTACGGAAGATTTTGTACGGACATGTCAAGTTGATCGGTGAGTTAAAATGATCATTCTAAACTGATCATTGGTGCTCATTGAGTAAAAGCTTATTAATGAATCATAGTGCATGACATCTAGCAGTTTCCAATAGATAACGTGGGCATTGGATTCATGTCATTCTTAGCTCTGAATCAAAAGTTACGGAAGATTTTGTACGGACATGTCAAGTTGATAGGCGAGTTAATATGATAATTCTAAACTGATCATTGGTGCTCATTGAGTAAAAGCTTATAAATGAAGAATAGTGCATGGCATCATGCATTTTCTGATAGATTGGATTACTTGGAGGCTTTCTTGTAGCTATTTAAGTCTTAACTTGATAGATTGGATTACTTGGAGGAATACTTATAGGCTTTCTTGTAGCTCTGAATCAAAAGTTAAGGAAGATTTTGTGTGGACATGTCATGTTGATCGGCGAGTTAAAATGAACATTCTAAACAGATCATTGCTGCTCATTGAGTAAAGGCTTATTAATGATTATAGTGCATGACATCTAGCAGTTTCCAATAGATAAAATTACTTCGAGGCATTGTCGTAGCTATTTCAGTCAATTTTGTCACAATATAGAAAATTAAGCTAGATTAATGTGGGCATTGGATTCGTGGCATTTTAAGCTCTGAATCTAAAGTTTCAGAAAATTTAGTACAAACATGTCAGGTTGACCGGTGAGTTAAAATGACATTTCTAAACTGATCAGTGGTGCTCACTGAGTAAAAGCTTAATAATGAAACATAATTCATGGCATCATGGAGTTTGCGATAGATTAGATTACTTGGAGGCTTTGTCAAAGCTATTTCAGTCTTAAATTTTGTCACAATATAGAAAATTGAGCTAGCTTAACATGATCATTTGATTCGTGTCATTCTGAGCTCTGAATCAAAAGTTATGGACGATTTTGTGCGGAAATATCAAGTTGACCGAAAAGTTAAAATGAAATTCTAAACTGATCATTGGTGCTCATTGAGTAAAGGCTTATTAATGAAGCATAATTCATGGCATCAAGCAGTTTATAATTGATTGTCATAGCTATTTCAGTTTTAAATTTTGTCACACTATAGAAAATAGAGCTAGCTTAAAGTGGGCGTTCGATTCGTCTCATTCTGAGCTTTGAATCAAAAGTTACTGACGATTTTGGGCGGACATGTCAAGTTGATCGGCGAGTTAAAATGATAATTCTAAACAGATCATTGGTGCTCAATGAGTAAAAGGTTATAAATGAAGAATATAGGATTGCATCATGCATTTTGCGATATATTGGATTACTTGGAGGTGTTATTGTAGCTATTTAAGTTTTAAATTTATTCACAATATAGAAAATTGAGATAGCTTAACGTGGGTATTGGATTCGTGTCATTCTGAGCTTTGAATCAAAAGTTACGGAAGATTTTGTACGGACATGTCAAGTTGATCGGCGAGGTAATATGATAATTCTAAATTGATCATTGGTGCTCATTGAGTAAAAGCTTATAAATGACGAATAGTGCATGGCATCATGCATTTTCCGATAGATTGGATTACTTGGAGGCTTTCTTGTAGCTATTTAAGTCTTAACTTGATAGATTGGATTACTTGGAGGATTACTTGGAGGCTTTCTTGTAGCTCTGAATCAAAAGTTACTGAAGATTTTGTGCGGACATGTCATGTTGATCGGCGAGTTAAATGTCATTCTAAACAGATCATTGCTGCTCATTGAGTAAAGGCTTATTAATGATTATAGTGCATGACATCTAGCAGTTTCCAATAGATAAAATTACTTCGAGGCGTCATAGCTATTTCAGTCAATTTTGTCACAATATAGAAAATTAAGCTAGATTAATGTGGGCATTGGATTCATGGCATTTTAAGCTCTGAATCAAAAGTTACGGACAATTTAGTACAAACATGTCAAGTTGACCGGTGAGTTAAAATGATAATTCTAAACTGATCAGTGGTGCTCACTGAGTAAAAGCTTAATACTGAAACATAAGTCATGGCATCATGGAGTTTGCGATAGATTAGATTACTTGGAGGCTTTGTCAAAGCTATTTCAGTCTTAAATTTTGTCAAAATATAGAAAATTGAGCTAGCTTAACATGAGCATTATATTCGTGTCATTCTGAGCTCTGAATCAAAAGTTACGGACGATTTTCTGCAGAAATATCAAGATGACCGAAAAGTTAAAATGAAATTCTAAACTGATCATTGGTGCTCATTGAGTAAAGGCTTATTAATGAAGCATAATTCATGGCATCAAGCAGTTTATAATTGATTGTCATAGCTATTTCAGTCATAAATTTTGTCACACTAAAGAAAATAGAGCTAGCTTAAAGTGGGCGTTTGATTCGTCTCTTTCTGAGCTTTGAATCAAAAGTTACTGACGATTTTGGGCGGACATGTCAAGTTGATCGGCGAGTTAAAATGATAGTTCTAAACAGATCATTGGTGCTCAATGAGTAAAAGCTTATAAATGAAGAATATAGGATGGCATCATGCATTTTTTTATATATTGGATTACTTTGAGACGTTATTGTAGCTATTTAAGTTTTAAATTTATTAAAAATATAGAAAATTGAGATAGCTTAATGTGGGTATTGGATTCGTGTCATTCTGAGCTCTGAATCAAAAGTTACGGAAGATTTTGTACAGACATGTCAAGTTGATCTGTGAGATAAAATGATCATTCTAAACTGATCATTGGTGCTGATTGAGTAAAGGCTTATTAATGAATCATAGTGCGTGACATGTAGCAGTTTCCAATAGATGACGTGGGCATTGGATTCATGTCATTCTGAGCTCTGAATCAAAAGTTACGGAAGATTTTGTACGGACATGTCAAGTTGATCGGCAAGGTAATATGATAATTCTAAACTGATCATTGGTGCTCATTGAGTAAAAGCTTATAAATGAAGAATAGTGCATGGCATCATGCATTTTCCGATAGATTTGATTACTTGGAGGTTTTCTTGTAGCTATTTAAGTCTTAACTTGATAGATTGGATTACTTGGAGGCTTTCTTGTAGCTCTGAATCAAAAGTTACGGAAGATTTTGTGCGGACATGTCATGTTGATCGGCGAGTTAAAATGATCATTCTAAACAGATCATTGCTGCTCATTGAGTAAAGGCTTATTAATGATTATAGTGCATGACATCTAGCAGTTTCCAATAGATAAAATTACTTGGAGGCATTGTCGTAGCTATTTCAGTCAATTTTGTCACAATATAGAAAATTAAGCTAGATTAATGTGGGCGTTGGATTCGTGGCATTTTAAGCTCTGAATCAAAAGTTACGGACAATTTAGTACAAACATGTCAAGTTGACCGGTGAGTTAAAATGATAATTCTAAACTGATCAGTGGTGCTCACTGAGTAAAAGCTTAATAATGAAACATAATTCATGGCATCATGGAGTTTGCGATAGATTATAATACTTGGAGGCTTTGTCAAAGCTATTTCAGTCTTAAATTTTGTCACAATATAGAAAATTGAGCTAGCTTAACATGAGCATTTGACTCGTGTCATTCTGAGCTCTGAATCAAAAGTTACGGACGATTTTGTGCGGAAATATCAAATTGACCAAAAATTTAAAATGAAATTCTAAACTGATCATTGGTGCTCACTGAGTAAAGGCTTATTAATGAAGCATAATTCGTGGCATCAAGCAGTTTATAATTGATTGTCATAGCTATTTCAGTCATAAATTTTGTCACACTATAGAAAATAGAGCTAGCTTAAAGTGGGCGTTTGATTCGTCTCATTCTGAGCTTTCAATCAAAAGTTACTGACGATTTTGGGCGGACATGTCAAGTTGATCGGCGAGTTAAAATGATAGTTCTAAACAGATCATTGGTGCTCAATGAGTAAAAGCTTATAAATGAAGAATATAGGATGGCATCATGAATTTGTTTATATATTGGATTATTTTTAGACGTTCTTGTAGCTATTTAAGTTTTAAATTTATTCAAAATGTAGAAAATTGAGATAGCTTAACGTGGGTATTGGATTCGTGTCATTCTGAGCTCTGAATCAAAAGTTATGGAAGATTTTGTACAGACATGTCAAGTTGATCTGTGAGTTAAAATGATAATTCTAAACTGATCATTGGTGTTCATTGAGTAAAGGCTTATTAATGAATCATAGTGCATGAGATCTAGCAGTTTCCAATATATAATATGGGCATTGGATTCATGTCATTCTGAGCTCTGAATCAAAAGTTACGAAAGATTTTGTACGGACATGTCAAGTTGATCGGCGAGGTAATATGATAATTCTAAACTGATCATTGGTGCTCATTGAGTAAAAGCTAATAAATGAGGAATAGTGCATGGCATCATGCATTTTCCGATAGATTGGATGACATGGAGGCTTTCTTGTAGCTATTTAAGTCTTAACTTGATAGATTTGATTACTTGGAGGATTACTTGGAGGCTTTCTTGTAGCTCTGAATCAAAAGTTATGGAAGATTTTGTGCGGACATGTCATGTTGATCGGCGACTTAAAATGATCATTCTAAACAGATCATTGCTGCTCATTGAGTAAAGGCTTATTAATGATTATAGTGCCTGACATCTAGCAATTTCCAATAGATAAAATTACTTGGAGGCATTGTCGTAGCTATTTCAGTCAATTTTGTCACAATATAGAAAATTAAGCTAGATTAATGTGGGCGTTGGATTCGTGACATTTTAAGCTCTGAATCAAAAGTTACGGACAATTTAGTATAAACATGTCAAGTTGACCGGTGAGTTAAAATGATAATTCTAAACTGAACAGTGGTGCTCACTGAGTAAAAGCTTAATAATGAAACATAATTCGTGGCATCATGGAGTTTGCGATAGATTATAATACTTGGAGGCTTTGTCAAAGCTATTTCAGTCTTAAATTTTGTCACAATATAGAAAATTGAGCTAGCTTAACATGAGCATTTGACTCGTGTCATTCTGAGCTCTGAATCAAAAGTTACGGACGATTTTGTGCGGAAATATCAAATTGACCGAAAATTTAAAATGAAATTCTAAACTGATCATTGGTGCTCATTGAGTAAAGGCTTATTAATGAAGCATAATTCATAGCATCAAGCACTTTATAATAGATTGTTATAGCTATTTCAGTCTTAAATTTTGTCACACTATAGAAAATAGAGCTAGCTTAAAGTGGGCGTTTGATTCGTCTCATTCTGAGGTTTGAATCAAAAGTTACTAACGACTTTTGGCGGACATGTCAAGTTGATCGGTGAGTTAAAATGATAATTCTAAACAGATCATTGGTGCTCAATGAGTAACAGCTTATAAATGAAGAATATAGATGTCATCATGAATTTTGCGATATATTGGATTACTTCTAGACGTTACTGTAGCTATTTAAGTTTTAAATTTATTCAAAATATAGAAAATTGAGATAGCTTAATGTGGGTATTGGATTCGTATCATTCTGAGCTCTGAATCAAAAGTTACGAAAGATTTTGTATGGACATGTCAAGTTGATCTGTGAGTTAAAATGATCATTCTAAACTTATCATTGGTGCTCATTGAGTAAAAGCTTATAAATGAATAATAGTGCATGGCATCATGCATTTTCCGATAGATTGAATTACTTGGAGACTTTCTTGTAGCTATTTAAGTCTTAACTTGATAGATTTGATTACTTGGAGGATTACTTGATGGCATTTTTGTAGCTCTTAATCAAAAGTTACGGAAGATTTTGTGCGGACATGTCATGTTGATCGGTGAGTTAAAATGATCATTCTCAACAAATCATTGCTGCTCATCGAGTAAAGGCTTATTAATGATTATAGTGCATGACATCTAGCAGTTTCCAATAGATTAAATTACTTCGAGGCATTGTCATAGCTATTTCAGTTAATTTTGTCACAATATAGAAAATTAAGCTCGATTAATGTGGGCGTTTGATTCGTGGCATTTTAAGCTCTGAATCAAAAATTACAGACAATTTAGTACAAACATGTCAAGTTGACCGGTGAGTTAAAATGATAATTCTAAACTGATCAGTGGTGCTCACTGAGTAAAAGCTTAATAATGAAACATAATTCATGGCATCATGGAGTTTGCAATAGATTAGATTACTTCGAGGCTTTGTCAAGGCTATTTCAGTCTTAAATTTTGTCACAATATAGAAAATTGAGCTAGCTTAACATGAGCATATTATTCGTGTCATTCTGAGCTCTGAATCAAAAGTTACGGACGATTTTGTGCGGAAATATCAAGTTGACCGAAAAGTTAAAATGAAATTCTAAACTGATCATTGGTGCTCATTGAGTAAAGGCTTATTAATGAAGCATAATTCATGGCATCAAGCAGTTTATAATTGATTGTCATAGCTATTTCAGTCTTAAATTTTGTCACACCATAGAAAATAGAGCTAGCTTAAAGTGGGCGTTTGATTCGTCTCATTCTGAGCTTTGAATCAAAAGTTACTGACGATTTTGGGCGGACATGACAAGGTTATCGGTGAGTTAAAATGATAGTTCTAAACAGATCATTGGTGCTCAATGAGTAAAAGCTTATAAATGAAGAATATAGGATGGCATCATGCATTTTTTTTATATTGGATTACTTTGAGACGTTATTGTAGCTATTTAAGTTATAAATTTATTCAAAATATAGAAAATTGAGATAGCTTAACGTGGGAATTAGATTCGTGTCATTCTGAGCTCTGAATCAAAAGTTACGGAAGTTTTTGTACGGACATGTCAAGTTGATCTGTGATTTAAAATGATCATTCTAAACTGATCATTGGTGCTCATTGAGTAAAAGCTTGTTAATGAATCACAGTGCATGACATCTAGCAGTTTCCAATAGATAACGTGGGCATTGGATTCATGTCATTCTAAGCTCTGAATCAAAAGTTGAGGAAGATTTTGTACGGACATGTCAAGTTGATCGGCAAGTTAATATGATAATTATAAACTGATTATTGGTGCTCATTGAGTAAAAGCTTATAAATGAAGAATAGTGCATGGCATCATGCATTTTCCGATAGATTGGATTATTTGGAGGCTTTCTTTTAGCTATTTAAGTCTTAACTTGATAGATTTGATTACTTGGACGATTACTTGGAGGCTTTCTTGTAGCTCTGAATCAAAAGTTACGGAAGATTTTGTGCGGACATGTCATGTTGATCGGCGAGCTAAAATGATCATTCTCAACAGATCATTGTTGCTCATTGAGTAAAGGCTTATTAATGATTATAGTGCATGACATCTAGCAGTTTCCAATAGATAAAATTACTTCGAGGCATTGTCGTAGCTATTTCAGTCAATTTTGCCACAGTATAGAAAATTAAGCTAGATTAACGTGGGTGTTGGATTCATGGCATTTTAAGCTCTGAATCAAAAGTTACGGACAATTTAATAAAAACATGTCAAGTTGACCGGTGAGTTAAAATGATAATTCTAAACTGATCAGTGGTGCTCACTGTGTAAAAGCTTAATAATGAAACATATTTCATGGCATCATGGAGTTTGCTATAGATTAGATTACTTGGAGGCTTTGTCAAAGCTATTTCAGTCTTAAATTTTGTCACAATATAGAAAATTGAGCTAGCTTAACATGAGCATTTGATTCATGTCATTCTGAGCTCTGAATCAAAAGTTACGGGCGATTTTGTGCGGAAATATCAAGTTGACCGAAAAGTTAAAACGAAATTCTAAACTGATCATTGGTGCTCATTGAGTAAAGGCTTATTAATGAAGCATAATTCATGGCATCAAGCAGTTTATAATTGATTGTCATAGCTATTTCAGTCTTAAATTTTGTCACACTATAGAAAATAGAGCTAGCTTAAACTGGGCGTTTGATTCGTCTCATTCTGAGCATTGAATCAAAAGTTACTGACGATTTTTGGCGGACATGTCAAGTTGATCGGCGAGTTAAAATGATAATTCTAAACAGATCATTGGTGCTCAATGAGTAAAAGCTTATAAATGAAGAATATAGGATGGCATCATGCATTTTTTATATATTGGATTACTTGGAGACGTTATTGTAGCTATTTAAGTTTTAAATTTATTCAAAATATAGAAAATTGAGATAGCTTAACGTGGGTATTGGATTCGTGTCATTCTGAGCTCTGAATCAAAAGTTACGGAAGATTTTGTATGGACATGTCAAGTTGATCTGTGAGTTAAAATGACCATTCTAAACTGATCATTGGTGCTCACTGAGTAAAAGCTTATTAATGAATCATAGTGCATGACATCTAGCAGTTTCCAATAGATAACGTGGGCATTGGATTCATGTCATTCTGAGCTCTGAATCAAAACTTACGGAAGATTTTTTACGGACATGTCAAGTTGATCGGCGAGTTAATATGATAATTCTAAACTGATCATTGGTGCTCATTGAGTAAAAGCTTATAAATGAAGAATAGTGCATGGCATCATGCATTTTCCGATAGATTGGATTACTTGGAGGCTTTCTTGTAGCTATTTAAGTCTTAACTTGATAGATTTGATTACTTGGAGGATTACTTGGAGGCTTTCTTGTAGCTCTGAATCAAAAGTTACGGAAGATTTTGTGCGGACATGTCATGTTGATCGGCGAGTTAAAATGATCATTCTAAACAGATCATTGCTGCTCATTGAGTAAAGGCTTATTAATGATTATAGTGCATGACATCTAGCAGTTTCCAATAGATAAAATTACTTGGAGGCATTGTCGTAGCTATTTCAGTTAATTTTGTCACAATATAGAAAATTAAGCTAGATTGATGTGGGCGTTGGATTCGTGGCATTTTAAGCTCTGAATCAAAAGTTACGGACAATTTAGTACAAACATATCAAGTTGACCGGTGAGTTAAAATGATAATTCTAAACTGCTCAGTGGTGCTTGCTGAGATAAAGCTTAATAATGAAACATAATTCATGGCATCATGGAGTTTGCGATAGATTAGATTACTTGGAGGCTTTGTCAAGGCTATTTCAGTCTTAAATTTTGTCACAATATAGAAAATTGAGCTAGCTTAACATGAGCATTTGATTCGTGTCATTCTGAGCTCTGAATCAAAAGTTACAGACGATTTTGTGCGGAAATATCAAGTTGACCGAAAAGTTAAAATGAAATTCTAAACTGATCATTGGTGCTCATTGAGTAAAGGCTTATTAATGAAGCATAATGCATGGCATCAAGCAGTTTATAATTGATTGTCATAGCTATTTCAGTCTTAAATTTTGTCACACTATAGAAAATAGAGCTAGCATAAAGTGGGCGTTTGATTCGTCTCATTCTGAGCTTTGAATCAAAAGTTACTGACGATTTTTGGTGGACATGTCAAGTTGATCGGCGAGTTAAAATGATAATTCTATACAGATCATTGGTGCTCAATGAGTAAAAGCTTATAAATGAAGAATATAGGATGGCATCATGCATTTTTTATATATTGGATTACTTGGAGACGTTATTGTAGCTATTTAAGTTTTAAATTTATTCAAAATATAGAAAATTGAGATAGCTTAACGGGGGTATTGGATTCGTGTCATTTTGAGCTCTGAATCAAAAGTTACAGAAGATTTTGTACGGACATGTCAAGTTTATCTGTGAGTTAAAATGATCATTTTAAACTGATCATTGGTGCTCATTGAGTAAATACTTATTAATGAATCATGGTGCATGACATCTAGCAGTTTCCAATAGATAACGTGGGCATTGGATTCATGTCATTCTGAGCTCTGAATCAAAACTTACGGAAGATTTTGTACAGACATGTCAAGTTGATCGGCGAGTTAATATGATAATTCTAAACTGATCATTGGTGCTCATTGAGTAAAAGCTTATAAATGAAGAATAGTGCATGGCATCATTCATTTTCCGATGGATTGGATGACATGGAGGCTTTCTTGTAGCTATTTAAGTCTTAACTTGATTGATTTGATTACTTGGAGGATTACTTGGAGGCTTTCTTGTAGCTCTGAATCAAAAGTTACGGAAGATTTTGTGCAGACATGTCAAGTTGATCGGCGAGTTAAAATGATCAATCTAAACAGATCATTGATGCTCATTGAGTAAAGGCTTATAAATGATTATAGTGCCTGACATCTAGCAGTTTCCAATAGATAAATTTACTTGGAGGAATTGTCGTAGCTATTTCAGTCAATTTTGTCACAATATAGAAAATTAAGCTAGATTAACGTGCGCGTTGGATTCCTGACATTTCAAGCTCTGAATCAAAAGTTACGGACAATTTAGTACAAACATATCAAGTTGACCGGTGAGTTAAAATGATAATTCTAAACTGATCAGTGGTGCTCGTTGAGTAAAAGCTTAATAATGAAACATAATTCATGGCATCATGGAGTTTGCGATAGATTAGATTACTTGGAGGCTTTCTCAAGGCTATTTTAGTCTTAAATTTTGTCACAATATAGAAAATTGAGCTAGCTTAACATGAGCATTTGATTCGTGTCATTCTGAGCTCTGAATCAAAAGTTACGGACGATTTTGTGCGGAAATATCAAGTTGACCGAAAAGTTAAAATGAAATTCTAAACTGATCATTGGTGCTCATTGCGTAAAGGCTTATTAATGAAGCATAATGCATGGCATCAAGCAGTTTATAATTGATTGGCATAGCTATTTCCGTCTTAAATTTTGTCACACTATAGAAAATAGAGCTAGCTTAAAGTGGGCGTTTGATTCGTCTCATTCTGAGCTTTGAATAAAAAGTTACTGACGATTTTTGGCGGACATGTCAAGTTGATCGGCGAGTTAAAATGATGATTCCAAACAGATCATTGGTGCTCAATGAGTAAAAGCTTATAAATGAAGAATATAGGATGGCATCATGCATTTTTTTATATTGGATTACTTGGAGACGTTATTGTAGCTATTTAAGTTTTAAATTTATTCAAAATATAGAAAATTGAGATAGCTTAACGTGGGTATTGGATTCGTGTCATTTTGAGCTCTGAATCAAAAGTTACGGAAGATTTTGTACGGACATGTCAAGGTTATCTGTGAGTTAAAATGATCATTCTAAACTTATCATTGGTGCTCATTGAGTAAAAGCTTATTAATGAATCATAGTGCATGACATCTAGCAGTTTCCAATAGATAACGTGGGCATTGGATTCATGTCATTCTGAGCTCTGAATCAAAACTTACGGAAGATTTTGTACAGACATGTCAAGTTGATCGGCGAGTTAATATGATAATTCTAAACTGTACATTGGTGCTCATTGAGTAAAAGCTTATAAATGAAGAATAGTGCATGGCATCATGCATTTTCCGATAGATTGGATTACTTGGAGGCTTTCTTGTAGCTATTTAAGTCTTAACTTGATAGATTTGGTTTCTTGGAGGATTACTTGGAGGCTTTCTTATAGCTCTGAATCAAAAGTTACGGAAGATTTTGTGCGGACATGTCATGTTGATCGGCGAGTTAAAATGATCATTCTAAACAGATCATTGCTGCTCATTGAGTGAAGGCTTATTAATGATTATAGTGCGTGACATCTAGCAGTTTCCAATAGATAAAATTACTTCGAGGCATTGTCGTAGCTATTTCAGTCAATTTTGCCACAGTATAGAAAATTAAGCTAGATTAACGTGGGTGTTGGATTTATGGCATTTTAAGCTATAAATCAAAAGTTACGGACAATTTAATACAAACATGTCAAGTTGACCAGTGAGTTAAAATGATAATTCTAAACTGATCAGTGGTGGTCATTGAGTAAAAGCTTAATAATGAAACATAATTAATGGAATCATGGTGTTTGCGATAGATTTGGTTACTTGGAGGCTTTGTCGAAGCTATTTTAGTCTTAAATTTTGTCACAATATAGAAAATTGAGCTAGCTTAACATGAGCATTTGATTCGTGTCATTCTGAGCTCTGAATCAAAAGTTACGGACGATTTTGTGCGGAAATATCAAGTTGACCGAAAAGTTAAAATGAAATTCTAAACTGATCATTGGTGCTCATTGAGTAAAGGCTTATTAATGAAGCATAATTCATGGCATCAAGCAGTTTATAATTGATTGTCATAGCTATTTCAGTCTTAAATTTTGTCACACTACACAAAATAGAGCTAGCTTAAAGTGGGCGTTTGATTCGTCTCATTCTGAGCTTTGAATCAAAAGTTACTGACGATTTTGGGCGGACATGGCAAGTTGATCGGCGAGTTAAAATGATAGTTCTAAACAGATCATTGGTGCTCAATGAGTAAAAGCTTATAAATGAAGAATATAGGATGGCATCATGCATTTTTTTATATATTGGATTACTTGAGACGTTATTGTAGCTATTTAAGTTTTAAATTTATTCAAAATATAGAAAATTGAGATAGCTTAACGTGGGTATTGGATTCGTGTCATCCTGAGCTCTGAATCAAAAGTTACGGAAGATTTTGTACGGACATTTCAAGTTGATCTGTGAGTTAAAATGATCATTCTAAACTGATCATTGGTGCTCATTGAGTAAAAGCTTATTAATGAATCATAGTGCATGACGTCTCGCAGTTTCCAATAGATAACGTGGGCATTGGATTCATGTCATTCTGAGCTCTGAATCAAAAGTTACGGAAGATTTTGTACGGACATGTCAAGTTGATCGGCGAGGTAGTATGATAATTCTAAACTGATCATTGGTGCTTATTGAGTAAAAGCTTATAAATGAAGAATAGTGCATGGCATCATTCATTTTCCGATAGATTGGATGACATGGAGGCTTTCTTGTAGCTATTTAAGTCTTAACTTGATAGATTTGATTACTTGGAGGATTACTTGGAGGATTACTTGGAGGCTTTCTTGTAGCTCTGAATCAAAAGTTACGGAAGATTTTGTGCGGACATGTCATGTTGATCGGCGAGTTAAAATGATCATTCTAAACAGATCATTGCTGCTCATTGAGTAAAGGCTTATTAATGATTATAGTGCCTGATATCTAGCAGTTTCCAATAGATAAAATTACTTGGAGGCATTGTCGTAGCTATTTCAGTCAATTTTGTCACAATATAGAAAATTAAGCTAGATTAATGTGGGCGTTGGATTCGTGACATTTTAAGCTCTGAATCAAAAGTTACGGACAATTTAGTACAAACATGTCAAGTTGACCGGTGAGTTAAAATGATAATTCTAAACTTATCAGTGGTGCTCACTGAGTAAAAGCTTAATAATGAAACATAATTCATGGCATCATGGAGTTTGCGATAGATTAGAATACTTAGAGGCTTTGTCAAAGCTATTTCAGTCTTAAATTTTGTCACAATATAGAAAATTGAGCTAGCTTAACATGAGCATTTGACTCGTGTTATTCTGTGCTCTGAATCAAAAGTTACGGACGATTTTGTGCGGAAATATCAAATTGACCGAAAATTTAAAATGAAATTCTAAACTGATCATTGGTGCTCATTGAGTAAAGGCTTATTAATGAAGCATAATTCATGGCATCAAGCAGTTTATAATAGATTGTCATAGCTATTTCAGTCTTAATTTTTGTCACACTATAGAAAATAGAGATAGCTTAAAGTGGGCGTTTGATTCGTCTCATTTTGAGCTTTGAATCAAAAGTTACTAACGATTTTTGGCGGACATGTCAAGTTAATCGGCGAGTTAAAATGATAATTCTAAACAGATCATTGGTGCTCAATGAGTAACAACTTATAAATGAAGAATATATGATGGCATCATGCATTTTGCGATATATTTGATTACTTCTAGACGTTATTGTAGCTATTTAAGTTTTAAATTTATTCAAAATATAGAAAATTGAGATAGCTTAACGTGGGTATTGGATTCGTGTCATTCTGAGCTCTGAATCAAAAGTTACGGAATTTTTGTACGGACATGTCAAGTTGATCTGTGAGTTAAAATGATCATTCTAAACTGATCATTGGTGCTCATTGAGTAAAATCTTATTAATGAATCATAGTGCATGACATCTAGCAGTTTCCAATAGATAACGTGGGCATTGGATTCATGTCATTCTGAGCTCTGAATCAAAAGTTACGGAAGATTTCGTACGGACTTGTCAAGTTGATCGGCAAGTTAATATGATAATTCTAAACTGATCATTGGTGCTCATTGAGTAAAAGCTTATAAATGAAGAATAGTGCATGGCATCATGCATTTTCTGATAGATTGGATTACTTGGAGGCTTTCTTGTAGCTATTTAAGTCTTAACTTGATAGATTTGATTACGTGGAGGATTACTTGGAGGCTTTCTTGTAGCTCTGAATCAAAAGTTACGGAAGATTTTGTGCGGACATGTCTTGTTGATCGGCGAGTTAAAATGATCATTCTAAACAGATCATTGCTGCTCATTGAGTAAAGGCTTATTTATGATTATAGTGCATGACATCTAGCAGTTTCCAATAGATAAAATTACTTCGAGGCATTATCATAGCTATTTCAGTCAATTTTGTCACAATATAGGAAATTAAGCTAGATTAATGTTGGCGTTGGATTCGTGGCATTTTAAGCTCTGAATCAAAAGTTACGGACAATATAGTACAAACATGTCAAGTTGACCGGTGAGTTAAAATGATAATTCTAAACTGATCAGTGGTGCTCACTGAGTAAAAGCTTGATAATGAAACATAATTCATGGCATCATGGAGTTTGCGATAGATTAGATTACTTGGAGGCTTTGTCAAAGCTATTTCAGTCTTAAATTTTGTCAAAATATAGAAAATTGAGCTAGCTTAACGTGAGCATTTGATTCGTGTCATTCTGAGCTCTGAATCAAAACTTATGGACGATTTTTGTGCGGAAATATCAAGTTGACCGAAAAGTTAAAATGGAATTCTAAACTGATCATTGGTGCTCATTGAGTAAAGGCTTATTAATGAAACATAATTCATGGCATCAAGCAGGTTATAATAGATTTTCATAGCTATTTCAGTCTTAAATTTTGTCACACTATAGAAAATAGAGCTAGCTTAAAGTGGGCGTTTGATTCGTCTGATTCTGAGCATTGAATCAAAAGTTACTGACGATTTTTGGCAGACATGTCAAGTTGATTGGCAAGTTAAAATGATAATTCTAAACAGATCATTGGTGCTCAATGAGTAAAAGCTTATAAATGAAGAATATAGGATGGCATCATGCATTTTGTGATATATTGGATTACTTGGAGACCTTATTGTAGCTATTTAAGTTTTAAATTTTTTCAAAATATAGAAAATTGAGATAGCTTAACGTGGGTATTGGATTCGTGTCATTCTGAGCTCTGAATCAATAGTTACGGAAGATTTTGTACGGACATGTCAAGTTGATCTGTGAGTTAAAATGATCATTCTAAACTGATCATTGGTGCTCATTGAGTAAAAGCTTATTAATGAATCATAGTGCATGACATCTAGCAGTTTCCAATAGATAACGTGGGCATTGGATTCATGTCATTCTGAGCTCTGAATCAAATGTTACGGAAGATTTTGTACGGACATGTCAAGTTGATCGGCGAGTTAATATGATAATTCTAAACTGATCATTGGTGCTCACTGAGTAAAAGCTTATAAATGAAGAATCGTGCATGGCATCATGCATTTTCCGATTGATTGGATTACTTGGAGGCTTTCTTGTAGCTATTTAAGTCTTAACTTGATAGATTTGATTACTTGGAGGATTAATTGGAGGCTTTCCTGTAGCTCTGAATCAAAAGTTACGGAAGATTTTGTGCGGACATGTCATGTTGATCGGCGAGTTAAAATGATCATTCTAAACAGATCATTGCTGCTCATTGAGTAAAGGCTTATTATTGATTATAGTGCATGACATCTAGCAGTTTCCAATAGATAAAATTACATCGAGGCATTATCGTAGCTATTTCAGTCAATTTTGTCACAATATAGAAAGTTAAGCTAGATTAATGTGGGCGTTGGATTCGTGGCATTTTAAGCTCTGAATCAAAAGTTACGGACAATTTAGTACAAACATGTCAAGTTGACCGGTGAATTAAAATGATAATTCTAAACTAATCAGTGGTGCTCAATGAGTAAAAGCTGAATAATGAAACATAATTCATGGCATCATGGAGTTTGCGATAGATTAGATTACTTGGAGGCTTTGTCAAAGCTATTTCAGCCTTAAATTTTGTCACAATATAGAAAATTGAGCTAGCTTAACATGAGCATTTGACTCGTGTCATTCTGAGCTCTGAATCAAAAGTTACGGACGATATTGTGCGGAAATATCAAGTTGACCGAAAAGTTAAAATGAAATTCTAAACTGATCATTGGTGCTCATTGAGTAAAGGCTTATTAATGAAGCATAATTCATGGCATCAAGCAGTTTATAATAGATTGTTATAGCTATTTCAGTCTTAAATTTTGTCACACTATAGAAAATAGAGCTAGATTAAAGTGGGCGTTTGATTCGTCTCATTCTGAGCTTTGAATCAAAAGTTACTTATGATTTTTGGCGGACATGTCAAGTTGATCGGCGAGTTAAAACGATAATTCTAAACAGATCATTGGTGCTCAATGAGTAACAGCTTATAAATGAAGAATATAGGATGGCATCATGCATTTTGCGATATATTGGATTACTTCTAGACGTTATTGTAGCTATTTAAGTTTTAAATTTATTCAAAATATAGAAAATTGAGATAGCTTAATGTGGGTATTGGATTCGTGTCATTCTGAGCTCTGAATCAAAAGTTACGGAAGATTTTGTACGGACATGTCAAGTTAATCTGTGAGTTAAAATGATCAGTCTAAACTGATCATTGGTGCTCATTGAGTAAAAGCTTATTAATGAATCATAGTGCATGACATCTAGCAGTTTTCAATAGATAACGTGGGCATTGGATTCATGTCATTCTGAGCTCTGAATCAAAAGTTACGGAAGATTTTGTACGGACATGTCAAGTTGATCGGCGAGTTAATATGATAATTCTAAACTGATCATTGGTGCTCATTGAGTAAAAGCTTATAAATGAAGAATAGTGCATGGCATCATGCATTTTCCGATAGGTTAGATTACTTGGAGGTTTTCATGTAGCTATTTAAGTCTTAACTTAATAGATTGGATTACTTGGAGGATTACTTGGAGCCTTTCTTGTAGCTCTGAATCAAAAGTTACGGAAGATTTTGTGTGGACATGTCATGTTGATCGGCGAGTTAAAATGATCATTCTAAACAGATCATTGCTGCTCATTGAGTAAAGGCTTACTAATGATTATAGTGCAAGACATCTAGCAGTTTCCAATAGATAAAATTACTTGGAGGCATTGTCGTAGCTATTTCAGTCAATTTTGCCACAGTATAGAAAATTAAGCTAGATTAACGTGGGTGTTGGATTTATGGCATTTTGAGCTCTGAATCAAAAGTTACGGACAATTTAATACAAACATGTCAAGTTGACCGGTGAGTTAAAATGATAATTCTAAACTGATCAATGGTGCTCATTGAGTAAAAGCTTAATAATGAAACATAATTCATGGCATCATGGAGTTTGCGATAGATTAGGTTACTTGGAGGCTTTGTCAAAGCTATTTTATTCTTAAATTTTGTCACAATATAGAAACTTGAGCTAGCTTAACATGAGCATTTGATTCGTGTCATTCTGAGCTCTGAATCAAAAGTTCCGGACGATTTTGTGCAGAAATATCCAGTTGACCGAAAAGTTAAAATGAAATTCTAAACTGATCATTGGTGCTCATTGAGTAAAGGCTTATTAATGAAGCATAATTCATGGCATCAAGCAGTTTATAATTGACTTCATAGCTATTTCAGTCTTAAATTTTGTCACACTATTGAAAATAGAGCTAACTTAAAGTGGGTGTTTGATTCGTCTCATTCGGAGCTTTGAATCAAAAGTCACTGACGATTTTGGGCGGACATGTCAAGTTGATCGGCAAGTTAAAATGATAATTCTAAACAGATCATTGGTGCTCAATGAGTAAAAGCTTATAAATGAAGAATATAGGATGGCATCATGCATTTTGCGATATATTGGATTACTTGGAGACGTTATTATAGCTATTTAAGTTTTAAATTTATTCACAATATAGAAAATTGAGATAGCTTAACGTGGGTATTGGATTCGTGTCATTTGAAGCTCTTAATCAAAAGTTACGGAAGATTTTGTACGGACATCTCAAGTTGATCGGTGAGTTAAAATGATCATTCTAAACTGATCCTTGGTGCTCATTGAGTAAAAGCTTATTAATGAATCATAGTGCATGACATCTAGCAGTTTCCAATAGATAACGTGGGCATTGGGTTCATGTCATTCTGAGCTCTGAATCAAAAGTTACGGAAGATTTTGTACGGACATGTCAAGTGGATCGGCGAGTTAATATGATAATTCTAAACTGATCATTGGTGCTCATTGAGTAAAAGCTTATAAATGAAGAATAGTGCATGGCATCATGCATTTTCCGATAGTTTGGATTACATGGAGGCTTTCTTGTAGCTATTTAAGTCTTAACTTGATAGATTTGACTACTTGGAAGATTACTTGGAGGCTTTGTTGTAGCTCTGAATCAAAAGTTACGGAAGATTTTGTGCGGACATGTCATGTTGATCGGCGAGTTAAAATGATCATTCTAAACAGATCATTGCTGCTCATTGAGTAAAAGCTTATTAATGATTATAGTGCATGACATCTAGCACTTTCCAATAGATAAAATTACTTCGAGGCATTGACGTAGCTATTTCAGTCAATTTTGTCACAATATAGAAAATTAAGCTAGATTAATGTTGGCGTTGGATTCGTGGCATTTTAAGCTCTGAATCAAAAGTTACGGCCAATTTAGTACAAACATGTCAAGTTGACCGGTGAGTTAAAATGATAATTCTAAACTGATCAGTGGTGCTCACTGAGTAAAAGCTTAATAATGAAACATAATTCATTGCATCATGGAGTTTGCGATAGATTAGATTACTTGGAGGCTTTGTCAAGGCTATTTCAGTCTTAAATTTTGTCACAATATAGAAAATTGAGCAAGCTTAACATGAGCATTTGATTCGTGTCATTCTGAGCTTTGAATCGAAAGTTACGGACGATTTTGTGCGGAAATATCAAGTTGACCGAAAACTTAAAATGATAATTCTGAACTGATCATTGGTGCTCATTGAGTAAAGGCTTATTAATGAAGCATAATTCATGGCATCAAGCAGTTTACAATAGATTGTCTTAGCTATTTCAGTCTTAAATTTTGTCACACTATTGAAAATAGAGCTAGCTTAAAGTGGGCGTTTGATTGGTCTCATTCTGAACTTTGAATCAAAAGTTACTGACGATTTTTGGCGGACATGTCAAGTTGATCGGCGAGTTAAAAAGATAATTCTAAACAGATCATTGGTGCTCAATGAGTAAAAGCTTATAAATGAAGAATATAGGATGGCAATATGCATTTTGCTATATATTGGATTACTTGGAGACGTTATTATAGCTGTTTAAGTTTAAATTTATTCACAATATAGAAAATTGAGATAGCTTAACGTGGGTATTGGATTCGTGTCATTTGAAGCTCTGAATCAAAAGTTACGGAAGATACAAGAAAGCCTCCAAGTAATCCAATCTATCGGAAAATGCATGATGCCATGCACTATTCTTCATTTATAAGCTTTTACTCAATGAGCACCAAAGATCAGTTTAGAATTATCATATTAACTCGCCGATCAACTTGACATGTCCGCACAAAATCTTCCGTAACTTTTGATTCAGAGCTCAGAATGACATGAATCCAATGCCCACGTTATCTATTGGAAACTGCTAGATGTCATGCACTATGATTCATTAATAAGCTTTTACTCAATGAGCACCAATGATCAGTTTAGAATGATCATTTTAACTCACAGATCAACTTGACATGTCCATACCAAATCTTCCGTAACTTTTTATTCAGAGATTAGAATGACACGAATCCAATACCCACGTTAAGCTATCTGAATTTTCTATATTTTGAATAAATTTAAAACTTAAATAGCTACAATAACGTCTCCAAGTAATCCAATATATCGCAAAATGCATGATGCCATCCTATATTCTTCATTTATAAGCTTTTACTCATTGAGCACCAATGATCTGTTTAGAATTATCATTTTAACTCGCCAATCAACTTGACATGTCCGCCAAAAATCGTTAGTAACTTTTGATTCAAAGCTCAGAATGAGACAAATCAAACGCCCACTTTAAGCTAGCTTTATTTTCTATAGTGTGACCAAATTTAAGAATGAAATAGCTATGAAAATCTATTATAAACTGCTTGATGCCATGAATTATACTTCATTAATAAGCCTTTACTCAATGAGCACCAATGATCAGTTTAGAATTTCATTTTAACTTTTCGGTCAACTTGATATTTCCGCACCAAATCGTCCGTAACTTTTGATTCAGAGCTCAGAATGACACAAGTCAAATGCTCATGTTAAGCTAGCTCAATTTTATATATTGTGACATAATTTAAGACTGAAATAGCTATGACAAAGCCTCCAAGTAATCTAATCTATAGCAAACTCCATGATGCCATGAATTATGTTTCCTTATTAAGCTTTTACTCAGTGAGCACCACTGATCAGTTTAGAATTATCATTTTAACTCACTGATCAACTTGACATGTTTGTACTAAATTGTCCGTAACTTTTGATTATGAGCTTAAAATGCAACGAATCCAACGCCCACATTAATCTATCTTATTTTTCTAATAGCTACGACAATGCCTCGAAGTAATTTTATCTATTTGAAACTGCTAGATGTCATGCACTATAATCATTAATAAGCCTTTACTCAATGAGCAGCAATGATCTGTTTAGAATGATCATTTTAACTCGCCGATCAACATGACATGTCCACAAAAAATCTTCCGTAACTTTTGATTCAGAGCTACAAGAAAGCCTCCAAGTAATCCTCCAAGTAATCAAATCTATCAAGTTAAGACTTAAATAGCTACAAGAAAGCCTCCATGTAATCCAATCTATCGGAAAATGCATGATGCCATGCACTATTCTTCATTTATAAGCTTGTACTAAATGAGCACCAATGATCAGTTTAGAATTATTATACTAACTCGCCGATCAACTTGACATGTCCGTACAAAATCTTCCGTAACTTTTGATTCAGAGCTCAGAATGACATGAACCCAATGCCCACGTTATCTATTGGAAACTGCTAGATGTCATGCACTATGATTCATTAATAAGCTTTTACTCAATGAGCACCAATGATCAGTTTAGAACGATCATTTTAACTAACCGATCAACTTGAGATGTCCGTACAAAACTTGATAGATTTGATTACTTGGAGGATTACTTGGAGGCTTTCTTGTAGCTCTGAATCAAAAGTTACGGAAGATTTTGTGCGGACATGTCATGTTGATCGGCGAGTTAAAATGATCATTGTAAACACATCATTGCTGCTCATTGAGTAAAGGCTTATTAATGATTATAGTGCATGACATCTAGCAGTTTCCAATAGATAAAATTACTTCGAGGCATTGTCGTAGCTATTTCAGTCAATTTTGTCACAATATAGAAAATTAAGCTAGATTAATGTGGGCGTTGGATTCGTGGCATTTTAAGCTCTGAATCAAAAAGTTATGGACAATTTAGTACATACATGTCAAGTTGACCGGTGAGTTAAAATGATAATTCTAAACTGATCAGTGGTGCTCACTGAGTAAAAGCTTAATAATGAAACATAATTCATGTCATCATGGATTTTGCGATAGATTAGATTACTTGGAGGCTATGTCAAGGCTATTTCAGTCTTAAATTTTGTCCCAATATAGAAAATTGAGCTAGCTTAACATGAGCATTTGATTCGTGTCATTCTGAGCTCTGAATCAAAAGTTACGGACAATTTTGTGCGGAAATATCAAGTTGACCGAAAAGTTAAAATGAAATTCTAAACTGATCATTGGTGCTCATTGAGTAAAGGCTTATTAATGAAGCATAATTCATGGCATCAAGCAGTTTATAATAGATTGTCATAGCTATTTCAGTCTTAAATTTTGTCACACTATGGAAAATAAAGCTAGCTTAAAGTGGGTGTTTGATTCGTCTCATTCTGAGCTTTGAATCAAAAGTTACTAACGATTTTCGGCGGACATGTCAAGTTGATTGGCGAGTTAAAATGATAATTCTCAACAAATCATTGGTGCTCAATGAGTAAAAGCTTATAAATGAAGAATATAGGATGGCATCATGCATTTTTTTATATATTGGATTACTTGGAGACGTTATTGTAGCTATTTAAGTTTTAAATTTATTCACAATATAGAAAATTGAGATAGCTTAACGTGGGTATTGGATTCGTGTCATTTTGAGCTCTGAATCAAAAGTTACGGAAGATTTTGTACGGACATGTCAAGTTTATCTGTAAGTTAAATCTATCATTCTAAACTGATCATTGGTGCTCATTGAGTAAAAGCTTATTAATGAATCATAGTGCATGACATCTAGCAGTTTCCAATAGATAACGTGGGCATTGGATTCATGCCATTCTGAGCTCTGAATCAAAAGTTACGGAAGATTTTGTACGGACATGTCAAGTTGCTTGTCGAGGTAATATGATAATTCTAAACTGATCATTGGTGCTCATTGAGTAAAAGCTTATAAATGAAGAATAGTGCATGGCATCATGCATTTTCCGATAGATTGGATTACTTGGAGGCTTTCTTGTAGCTATTTAAGTCTTAAATTGATAGATTGGATTACCTGGAGGGATTACTTGGAGGCTTTCTTGTAGCTCTGAATCACAAGTTATGAAAGATTTTGTGCGGACATGTCATGTTGATCGGCGAGTTAAAATGATCATTCTAAACAGATCATTGCTGCTCATTGAGTAAGGGCTTATTAATGATTATAGTGCATGACATCTAGCAGTTTCCAGTAGATAAAATTACTTGGAGGCATTGTCGTAGCTGTTTCAGTCAATTTTGTCACAATATAGAAAATTAAGCTAGATTAATGTGGGCGTTGGATTCGTGGCATTTTAAGCTCGGAATCAAAAGTTACGGCCAATTTAGTACAAACATGTCAAGTTGACCGGTGAGTTAAAATGATAATTCTAAACTGATCAGTGGTGCTCACTGAGTAAAAGCTTAATACTGAAACATAATTCATGGCATCATGGAGTTTGCGATAGATTAGTTTACTTGGCTGCTTTGTCAAAGCTATTTCAGTCTTAAATTTTGTCACAATATAGAAAATTGAGCTAGATTAACATGAGCATTTGATTCATGTCATTCTGAGCTCAGAATCAAAAGTTACGGACGATTTTGTGCGGAAATATCAAGTTGACCGAAAATTTAAAATGATAATTCTAAACTGATCATTGGTGCTCATTGAGTAAAAGCTTATAAATGAAGAATAGTGCATGGCATCATGCATTTTCCGATAGATTGGATTACTTGGAGGCTTTCTTGTAGCTATTTAAGTCTTAACTTGATAGATTGGATTACTTGGAGGGATTACTTGGAGGCTTTCTTGTAGCTCTGAATCACAAGTTACGAAAGATTTTGTGCGGACATGTCTTGTTGATCGGCGTATTAAAATGATCATTCTAAACAGATCATTGCTGCTCATTGAGTAAAGGCTTATTAATGATTACAGTGCATGACATCTAGCAGTTTCCAATAGATAAAATTACTTGGAGGCATTGTCGTTGCTGTTTCAGTCAATTTTGTCACAATATAGAAAATTAAGCTAGATTAATGTGGGCGTTGGATTCGTGGCATTTTAAGCTCTGAATCAAAAGTTACGGCCAATTTAGTATAAACATGTCAAGTTGACCGGTGAGTTAAAATGATAATTCTAAACTGATCAGTGGTGCTCACTGAGTAAAAACGTAATACTGAAACATAATTCATGGCATCATGGAGTTTGCGATAGATTAGTTTACTTGGATGCTTTGTCAAACCTATTTCAGTCTTAAATTTTGTCACAATATAGAAGATTGAGCTAGATTAACATGAGCATTTGATTCGTGTCATTCAGAGCTCAGAATCAAAAGTTACGGACGATTTTGTGCGGAAATATCAAGTTGACCGAAAATTTAAAATGATAATTCTGAACTGATCATTGGTGCTCATTGAGTAAAGGCTTAATAATAAAGCATAATTCATGGCATCAAGCAGTTTACAATAGATTGTCTTAGCTATTTCAGTCTTAAATTTTGTCACACTATTGAAAATAGAGCTAGCTTAAAGTGGGCGTTTGATTCGTCTCATTCTGAACTTTGAATCAAAAGTTACTGACCATTTTTGGCGGACATGTCAAGTTGATCGGCGAGTTAAAATGATAATTCTAAACAGATCATTGGTGCTCAATGAGTAAAAGCTTATAAATGAAGAATATAGGATGGCATCATGCATTTTGCGGTATATTGGATTACTTGGAGACGTTATTGTAGCTATTTAAGTTTTAAATTTATTCAAAATATAGAAAACTAAGATAGTTTAACGTGGGTGTTGAATTCGTGTCATTCTGAGCTCTGAATCAAAAGTTACGGAAGATTTTGTATGGACATGTCAAGTTGATCGGGGAGTTAAAATGATCATTCTAAACTGATCATTGGTGCTCATTGAGTAAAAGCTTATTAATGAATCATAGTGCATGACATCTAGCAGTTTCCAATAGATAATGTGGGCATTGGATTCATGTCATTGTGAGCTCTGAATCAAAAGTTACGGAAGATTTTGTACGGACATGTCAAGTTGATCGGCGAGTTAATATGATAATTCTAAATTGATCATTGGTGCTCATTGAGTGAAAGCTTATAAATGAAGAATAGTGCATGGCATCATGCATTTTCCGATAGATTGGATTACTTGGAGGCTTTCTTGTAGCTATTTAAGTGTTAACTTGATAGATTGGATTACTTGGAGGATTACTTGGAGGCTTTGTTGTAGCTCTGAACCAAAACTTACGGAAGATTTTGTGCGGACATGTCATGTTGATCGGAGAGTTTAAATGATCATTCTAAACAGATCATTGCTGCTCATTGAGTAAAGGCTTATTAATGATTATAGTGCATGACATCTAGCAGTTTCCAATAGATAAATTACTTCGAGGCATTGTCGTAGCTATTTCAGTCAATTTTGTCACAATATAGAAAATTAAGCTAGATTAACGTGGGCGTTGGATTTGTTGCATTTTAAGCTCTGAATCAAAAGTTATGGACAATTTAGTACAAACATGTCAAGTTGATCGGTTAGTTAAAATGATAATTCTAAACTGATCAGTGGTGCTCACTGAGTAAAAGCTTAATAATGAAACATAATTCATGGCATCATGGAGTTTGCGATAGATTAGTTTTCTTGGATGCTTTGTCAAAGCTATTTCAGTCTTGAATTTTGTCACAATATAGAAAATTGAGCTAGATTAACATGAGCATTTGATTCGTGTCATTATGAGCTCGGAATCAAAAGTTACGGACGATTTTGTGCGGAAATATCTAGTTGACTGAAAATTTAAAATGATAATTCTAAACTGTTCATTGGTGCTCATTGAGTAAAGGCTTATTAATGAAGCATAATTCATGGCATCAAGCAGTTTTCAATAAATTTTCATAGCTATTTCAGTCTTAAATTTTGTCACACTATAGAAAATAGAGCTAGCTTAAAGTGGGCGTTTGATTCGTCTCATTCTCAGCTTTGAATCAAAAGTTACTGACGATTTTGGGCGGACATGTCAAGTTGATCGGCGAGTTAAAATGACAATTCTAAACAGATCATTGGTGCTCAATGAGTAAAAGCCTATAAATGAAGAATATAGGATGGCATCATGCATTTTTGTGATAGATTGGATTACTTGGAAGCTTTATCATAGCTACTTAAGTCTAAATTTTTTTCACAATATAGAAAATTGAGTTCGCTTAACGTGGGCATTGGATTCGTGCCATTCTGAGCTCTGAATCAAAAGTTACGGAAGATTTTGTACGGACATGTCAAGTTGATCGGGGAGTTAAAATGATCATTCTAAACTGATCATTGGTGCTCATTGAGTAAAAGCTTATAAATGAATCATAATGCATGACATATATCAGTTTCCAATAGATAACATGGGCATTGGATTCATGTCATTCTGAGCTCTGAATCAAAAGTTACGGAAGATTTTGTAAGGACATGTCAAGTTGATCGGTGAGTTAATATGATAATTCTAAACGGATCATTGTTGCTCATTGACTAAAAGCTTAAAAATGAAGAATAGTGCATGGCATCATGCATTTTCCGATAGATTGGATTACTTGGAGGCTTTCTTGTAGCTATTTAAGTGTTAACTTGATAGTTTGGATTACTTGGAGGATTACTTGGAGGCTTTGTTGTAGCTCTGAATCAAAAGTTACGGAAGATTTTGTGCGGACATGTCATGTTGATCGGCGAGTTAAAATGATCATTCTAAACAGATCATTGCTGCTCATTGAGTAAAGGCTTATTAATGATTATAGTGCATGACATCTAGCAGTTTCCAATAGATAAAATTACTTCGAGGCATTGTCGTAGCTATTTCAGTAAATTTTGTCACAATATAGAAAATTAAGCTAGATTAACGTGGGCGTTGGATTCGTTGCATTTTAAGCTCTGAATCAAAAGTTATGGACAATTTAGTACAAACATGACAAGTTGATCGGTGAGTTAAAATGATAATTCTAAACTGATCAGTGGTGCTCACTGAGTAAAAGCTTAATAATGAAACATAATTCATGGCATCATGGAGTTTGCGATAGATTAGTTTTCTTGGATGCTTTGTCAAACCTATTTCAGTCTTGAATTTTGTCACAATATAGAAAATTGAGCTAGATTAACATGAGCATTTGATTCGTGTCATTATGAGCTCGGAATCAAAAGTTACGGACGATTTTGTGCGGAAATATCTAGTTGACTGAAAATTTAAAATGATAATTCTAAACTGTTCATTGGTGCTCATTGAGTAAAGGCTTATTAATGAAGCATAATTCATGGCATCAAGCAGTTTTCAATAAATTCTCATAGCTATTTCAGTCTTAAATTTTGTCACACTATAGAAAATAGAGCTAGCTTAAAATGGGCGTTTGATTCGTCTCATTCTGAGCTTTGAATAAAAAGTTACTGACGATTTTGGGCGGACATGTCAAGTTGATCGGCGAGTTAAAATGACAATTCTAAACAGATCATTGGTGCTCAATGAGTAAAAGCTTATAAATGAAGAATATAGGATGGCATCATGCATTTTTTGTGATAGATTGGATTACTTGGAAGCTTTATCATATCTATTTAAGTGTAAATTTTTTTCACAATATAGAAAGTTGAGTTAGCTTAACGTGGGCATTGGATTCGTGCCATTCTGAGCTCTGAATCAAAAGTTACGGAAGATTTTGTACGGACATGTCAAGTTTATCGGGGAGTTAAAATGATCATTCTAAACTGATCATTGGTGCTCATTGAGTAAAAGCTTATAAATGAATCATAATGCATGACATATAGCAGTTTCCAATAGATAACATAGGCATTGGATTCATGTCATTCGGAGCTCTGAATCAAAAGTTACGGAAGATTTTGTAAGGACATGTCAAGTTGATCGGTGAGTTAATATGATAATTCTAAAAGGATCATTGTTGCTCATTGACTAAAAGCTTAAAAATGAAGAATAGTGCATGGCATCATGCATTTTCCGATAGATTAGATTAGCTGGAGGTTTTCTTTTAGCTATTTAAGTCTTAACTTGATAAATTGGATTACTTGGAGGATTACTTGGAGGCTTTCTTGTAGCTCTGAATCAAAAGTTACGGAAGATTTTGTGCGGACATGTCATGTTGATCGGCGAGTTAAAATGATTATTCTAAACAGATCATTGCTGCTCATTGAGTAAAGGCATATTAATGATTATACTGCATGACATCTAGCAGTTTCCAATAGATAAAATTACTTGGAGGGATTGTCGTAGCTATTTCAGTCAATTTGCCACAATATAGAAAATTAAGCTAGATTAATGTGGGTGTTGGATTCATGGCATTTTAAGCTCTGAAACAAAAGTTACGGACAATTTAGTACAAACATGTCAAGCTGACTTGTGAGTTAAAATGATAATTCTAAACTGATCAGTGGTGCTCACTGAGTAAAAGCTTAATAATGAAACATAATTCATGGCTCATGGAGTTTGCGATAGATTAGTTTACTTGGATGCTTTGTCAAAGCTATTTCAGTCTTAAATTTTGTCACAATATAGAAAATTGAGCTAGCTAAACATGAGCATTTGATTCGTGTCATTCTGAGCTCAGAATCAAAAGTTACAGACGATTTTGTGCGGAAATATCAAGTTGACCGAAAATTTAAAATGATAATTCTAAACTGATCATTGGTGCTCATTGAGTAAAGGCTCATTAATGAAGCATAATTCATGGCATCAAGCAGTTTACAATAGATTGTCATAGCTATTTCAGTCTTAAATTTTGTCACACTACAGAAAATAGAGCTAGCTTAAAGTGGGCGTTTGATTCGTCTCATTCTCAGCTTTGAATCAAAAGTTACTGACGATTTTGGGCGGACATGTCAAGTTGATCGGCGAGTTAAAATGACAATTCTAAACAGATCATTGGTGCTCAATGAGTAAAAGCTTATAAATGAAGAAGATAGGATGGCATCATGCATTTTTTTGTGATAGACTGGATTACTTGGAAGCTTTATCATAGCTATTTAAGTCTAAATTTTTTTCACAATATAGAAAATTGAGTTAACTTAACGTGGGCATTGGATTCGTGCCATTCTGAGCTCTGAATCAAAAGTTACGGAAGATTTTGTAAAGGCTTATTAATGATTATAGTGCATGACATCTAGCAGCTTCCAATAGATAAAATTACTTGGAGGCATTGTCGTAGCTATTTCAGTCAATTTTGTCACAATATAGAAAATTAAGCTAGATTAACGTGGGCATTGGATTCGTGGCATTTTAAGCTCTGAATCAAAAGTAACGGCCAATTTAGTACAAACATGTCAAGTTGACCGGTGAGTTAAAATGATAATTCTAAAATGATCAGTGGTGCTCACTGAGTAAAAGCTTAATAATGAAACATAATTCATGGCATCATGGAGTTTGCGATAGATTAGATTACTTGGAGGCTTTGTCAAGGCTATTTCAGTCTTAAATTTTGTCACAATATAGAAAATTGAGCTAGATTAACATGAGCATTTGATTCGTGTCGTTCTGAGCTCAGAATCAAAAGTTACGGACGATTTTGTGCGGAAATATCAAGTTGACCGAAAATTTAAAATGATAATTCTAAACTGATCATTGGTGCTCATTGAGTAAAGGCATAAATCATGGTATCAAGCAGTTTACAATAGATTCTCATAGCTATTTCAGTCTTAAATTTTGTCACACTATAGAAAATAGAGCTAGCTTAAAGTGGGCGTTTTATTCGTCTCATTCTGAGCTTTGAATCAAAAGTTAATGACGATTTTGGGCGGACATGTCAAGTTGATCGGCGAGTTAAAATGACAATTCTAAACAGACCATTGGTGCTCAATAAGTAGAAGCTTATAAATGAAGAATATAGGATGGCATCATGCATTTTTTTGTGATAGATTAGATTACTTGGAAGCTTTATCATAGCTATTTAAGTCTAAATTTGTTTCACAATATAGAAAATTGAGTTAGCTTAACGTGGGCATTGGATTCGTGGCATTTTAAGCTCTGAAACAAAAGTTACGGACAATTTAGTACAAACATGTCAAGCTGACTTGTGAGTTAAAAAGATAATTCTAAACTGATCAGTGGTGCTCACTGAGTAACAGCTTAATAATGAAACATAATTCATGGCATCATGGAGTTTGCGATAGATTAGGTTACTTGGAGGCTTTGTCAAAGCTATTTAAGTCTTATATTTTGTCACAATATAGAAAATTGAGTAAGCTTAACGTGGGCATTGGATTCGTGCCATTCTGAGCTCTGAATCAAAAGTTACGGAATATTTTGTACGCACATGTCAAGTTGATCGGGGAGTTAAAATGATCATTCTAAACTGATCATTGGTGCTCATTGAGTAAAAGCTTATAAATGAATAATAATGCATGACATCTAGCAGTTTCCAATAGATAACGTGGGCATTGGATTCATTTCATTCTGAGCTCTGAATCAAAAGTTACGGAAGTTTTTGTACGGACATGTCAAGTTGATCGGCGAGTTAATATGATAATTCTAAACTGATCATTGGTGCTCATTGAGTAAAAGATTATAAATGAAGAATAGTGCATGGCATCATTCATTTTCCGATAGATTAGATTACTTGGAGGTTTTCTTGTAGGTATTTAAGTCTTAACTTGATAGATTGGATTATATGGAGGATTACTTGGAGGCTTTCTTGTAGCTCTGAATCAAAAGTTACGGAAGATTTTGTGCGGACATGTCATGTTGATCGGCGAGTTAAAATAATCATTCCAAACAGATCATTGCTGCTCATTGAGTAAAGGCTTATTAATTATTATAGTGCATGACATATAGCAGTTTCCAATAGATAAAATTACTTGCAGGCATTGTCGTAGCTATTTCAGTCAATTTTGTCACAATATAGAAAATTAAGCTCGACAACTTGGGCGTTGGATTCGTGGCATTTTAAGCTCTGAATCAAAAGTTACGGACAATTTAGTACAAACATGTCAAGTTAACCGGTGAGTTAAAATGATAATTCTAAACTGATCAGTGGTGCTCACTGAGTAAAAGCTTAATAATGAAACATAATTCATGGCATCATGGAGTTTGCAATAGATTAGATTACTTGGAGGCTTTGTCAAAGCTACTTCTTTCTTAAATTTTGTCACAATATAGAAAATTGAGCTGTCTTAACATGAGCATTTGATTCGTGTCATTCTGAGCTCTGAATCAAAAGTTACGGACGATTTTGTGCGGAAATATCAAGTTGACCGAAAAGTTAAAATGAAATTCTACACTGATCATTGGTGCTCATTGATTAAAGGCTTATTAATGAAGCATAATTCATGGCATCAAGCAGTTTATAATTGATTGTCATAGCTATTTCAGTCTTAAATTTTGTCACACTATAGAAAATAGAGCTAGCTTAAAGTGGGCGTTTGATTCGTCTCATTCTGAGCTTTGAATCAAAAGTTACTGATGATTTTGGGCGGACATGTCAAGTTGATCGTCGAGTTAAAATGATAATTCTAAACAGATCATTGGTGCTCAATGAGTAAAAGCTTATAAATGAAGAATATAGGATGGCATCATGCATTTTGCGATATATTGGATTACTTGGAGGCGTTATTGTAGCTATTTAAGTTTTAAATTTATTCACAATATAGAAAATTGAGATAGTTTAACGTGGGTATTGGATTCGTGTCATTCTGAGCTCTGAATCAAAAGTTACGGAAGATTTTGTACGAACATGTCAAGTCGATCAATGAGTTAAAATGATCATTCTAAACTTATCTTTGGTGCTCATTGAGTAAAAGCTTATTAATGAATCATAGTGCATGACATGTAGCTGTTTCCAATAGATAACGTGGGCATTGGATTCATGTCATTCTGAACTCTGAATCAAAAGTTACGGAAGATTTTGTACGGACATGTCAAGTTGATTGGCGAGTTAATATGATAATTCTATACTGATCATTGGTTCTCATTGAGTAAAAGCTTATAGATGAAGAATAGTGCATGGCATCATGCATTTTCCGATAGATTGGATTACTTGGAGGCGTTCTTGTAGCTATTTAAGTCTTAACTTGATAGATTGGATTACTTGGAGGATTACTTGGAGGCTTTCTTGTAGCACTGAATCAAAAGTGACGGAAGATTTTGTGCGGACATGTCATGTTGATCGGCGAGTTAAAATGATCATTCTAAACAGATCATTGCTGCTCATTGAGTAAAGGCTTATTAATGATTATAGTGCATGACATCTAGCAGTTTCCAATAGATAAAATTACTTCGAGGCATTGTCGTAGCTATTTCAGTCAATTTTGTCACAATATAGAAAATTAAGATAGATTAATGTGGGCGTTGGATTCGTGGCATTTTATGCTCTGAATCAAAAGTTACGGACAATTTAGTACAAACATGTCAAGTTGACCGGTGAGTTAAAATGATAATTCTAAACTGATCAGTGGTGCTCACTGAGTAAAAGCTTAATAATGAAACATAATTCATGGTATCATGGAGTTTGCGATAGATTAGTTTACTTGGATGCTTTGACAAAGCTATTTCAGTCTTAAATTTTGTCACAATATAGAAAATTGAGCTAGATTAACATCAGCATTCGATTCGTGTAATTCTGATCTCTTAATCAAAAGTAACGGACGATTTTGTGTGGAAATATCAAGTTGACCGAAAAGTTAAATGAAATTCTAAACCGATCATTGGTGCTCATTGAGTAAAGGCTTATTAATGAAGCATAATTCATGACATCAAGCAGTTTATAATAGATTGTCATAGCTATTTCAGTCTTAAATTTTGTCACACTATAGAAAATAGAGCTAGCATAAAGTGGACATTCGATTCGTCTCATTCTGAGCTTTGAATCAAAAGTACTGACGATTTTGGGCGGACATGTCAAGTTGATCGGCGAGTTAAAATGATAATTCTAAACAGATCATTGGTGCTCAATGAGTAAAAGCTTATAAATGAAGATTATAGGATGGCATCATGCATTTTTTGTGATAGATTGGATTACTTGGAAGCTTTATCGTAGCTATTTAAGTCTAAATTTTTTTCTCAATATAGAAAATTGAATTAGCTTAATGTGGGCATTGGATTCGTGCTATTCTGAGCTCTGAATTAAAAGTTACGGAAGATTTTGTACGAACATGTCAAGTTGATCGGTGAGTTAAAATGATCATTCTAAACAGATCATTGCTGCTCATTGAGTAAAGGCTTATTAATGATTACAGTGCATGACATCGAGCAGTTTCCAATAGATAAAATTACTTCGAGGCATTGTCGTAGCTATTTCAGTCAATTTTGTCACAATATAGAAAATTAAGATAGATTAATGTGGGCGTTGGATTCGTGGCATTTTATGCTCTGAATCAAAAGTTACGGACAATTTAGTACAAACATGTCAAGTTGACCGGTGAGTTAAAATGATAATTCTAAACTGATCAGTGGTGCTCATTGAGTAAAAGCTTAATACTGAAACATAAGTCATGGCATCATGGAGTTTGGGATAGATTAGATTACTTGGAGGCTTTGTCAAAGCTATTTCAGTCTTAAATTTTGTCACAATATAAAAATTGAGTTAGCTTAACATGAGCATTTGATTCGTGTCATTCTGAGCTCTGAATCAAAAGTTACGGACGATTTTGTGCGGAAATATCAAGTTGACCGAAAAGTTAAAATGAAATTCTAAACTGATCATTGGTGCTCATTGAGTAAAGGCTTATTAATGAAGCATAATTCATGGCATCAAGCAGTTTATAATTGATTGTCATAGCTATTTCAGTCTTAAATTTTGTCACACTATAGAAAATAGAGCTAGCTTAAAGTGGGCGTTTGATTCGTCTCATTCTGAGCTTTGAATCAAAAGTTACTGACGATTTTGGGCGGACATGTCAAGTTGATCGGCGAGTTAAAATGATAATTCTAAACAGATCATTGGTGCTCAATGAGTAAAAGCTTATAAATGAAGAATATAGGATGGCATCATGCATTTTGTGATATATTGGATTACTTGGAGCGTTATTGTAGCTATTTAAGTTTTAAATTTATTCACAATATAGAAAATTGAATTAGCTTAACGTGGGCAATGGATTCGTGCTATTCTGAGCTCTGAATCAAAAGTTACGGAAGATTTTGTACGGACATGTCAAGTTGATCGGTGAATTAAAATGATCATTCTAAACAGATCATTGCTGCTCATTGAGTAAAGGCTTATTAATGATTACAGTGCATGACATCGAGCAGTTTCCAATAGATAAAATTACTTCGATGCATTGGCGTAGCTATTTCAGTCAATTTTGTCACAATATAGAAAATTAAGCTAGATTAATGTGGGTGTTGGATTCGTGGCATTTTAAGCTCTGAATCAAAAGTTACGGACAATTTAGTACAAACATGTCAAGTTGACCGGTGAGTTAAAATGATAATTCTAAACTGATCAGTGGTGCTCACTGAGTAAAAGCTTAATACTGAAACATAAGTCATGGCATCATGGAGTTTGCGATAGATTAGATTACTTGGAGGCTTTGTCAAAGCTATTTCAGTCTTAAATTTTGTCACAATATAGAAAATTGAGCTAGCTTAACATGAGCATTTGATTCGTATCATTCTGAGCTCTGAATCAAAAGTTACGGACGATTTTGTGCGGAAATATCAAGTTGACCGCAAAGTTAAAATGAAATTCTAAACTGATCATTGGTGCTCATTGAGTAAAGGCTTATTAATGAAGTCATAATTCATGGCATCAAGCAGTTTATAATTGATTGTCATAGCTATTTCAGTCTTAAATTTTGTCAGACCATAGAAAATAGAGCTAGCTTAAAGTGGGCGTTTGATTCGTCTCATTCTGAGCTTTGAATCAAAAGTTACTGACGATTTTGGGCGGACATGTCAAGTGGATCGGCGAGTTAAAATGATAATTCTAATCTGATCAGTGGTGCTCACTGAGTAAAAGCTTAATAATGAAACATAATTCATGGCATCATGGAGTTTGCGATAGATTAGATTACTTGGAGGCTTTGTCGAAGCTATTTCAGTCTTAAATTTTGTCACATTATAGAAAATTGAGCTAGCTTAACATGAGCAATTGATTCGTGTCATTCTGACCTCTGAATGAAAAGTTACTGACGATTTTGTGCGGAAATATCAAGTTGACCAAAAAGTTAAAATGAAATTCTAAACTGATCATTGGTGCTCATTGAGTAAAGGCTTATTAATGAAGCATAATTCATGGCATCAAGCAGTTTAAAATAGATTGTCATAGCTATTTCACTCTTAAATTTTGTCACACTATAGAAAATACAGCTAGCTTAAAGTGGGCATTTGATTCGTCTCATTCTGAGCTTTGAATCAAAAGTTACTGACAATTTTTGGCGGACATGTCAAGTTGATCGGCGAGTTAAAATGATAATTCTAAACAGATCATTGGTGCTCAATGAGTAAAAGCTTATAAATGAAGAATATAGGATGGCATCATGCATTTTGCGATATATTGGATTACTTGGAGACGTTATTGTAGCTATTTAAGTTTTAAATTTATTCACAATATAGAAAATATAGATAGCTTAACGTGGGTATTGGATTCGTGTCATTCTGAGCTCTGAATCAAAAGTTACGGAAGATTTTGTACGGACATGTCAAGTTGATCGGTGAGTTAAAATGATCATTCTAAACTGATCATTGGTTCTCATTGAGTAAAAGCTTATTAATGAACCATAGTGCATGACATCTTGCAGTTTCCAATAGATAACGTGGGCATTGGATTCATGTCATTCTGAGCTCTAAATCAAAAGTTACGGAAGATTTTCTACGGACATGTCAAATTGATCGGGAGTTAATATGATAATTCTAAACTGATCATTGGTGCTCATTGAGTAAAAGCTTATAAATGAAGAATAGTGCATGGCATTATGTATTTTCCGATAGATTGGATTACATGGAGGCTTTCTTGTAGCTATTTAAGTCTTAACTTGATAGATTGGATTACTTGGAGAATTACTTGGAGGCTTTCTTGTAGCTCTGAATCAAAAGTTACAGAAGATTTTGTGCGGACATGTCATGTTGATCGGCGAGTTAAAATGATCATTCTAAACAGATCATTGCTGCTCATTGAGTAAAGGCTTATTAATGATTATAGTGCATGACATCTAGCAGTTTCCAATAGATAAATTACTTCGAGGCATTGTCGTAGCTATTTCAGTCAATTTTGTCACAATATAGAAAATTAAGCTAGATTAACGTGGGCGTTGGATTCGTGGCATTTTAAGCTCTGAATCAAAAGTTACGGACAATTTAGTAAAAACATGTCAAGTTGACCGGTGAGTTAAAATGATAATTCTAAACTGATCAGTGGTGCTCACTGAGTAAGAGCTTAATAATGAAACATAATTCATGGCATCATGGAGTTTGCGATAGATTAGATTACTTGGAGGCTTTGTCAAAGCTATTTCAGTCTTAAATTTTGTCACAATATAGAAAATTGAGCTAGCTTAACATGATCATTTGATTCGTGTCATTCTGAGCTCTGAATCAAAACTTACTAACGATTTGGTGCGGAAATATCAAGTTGACCGAAAAGTTAAAATGAAATTCTAAACTGATCATTGGTGCTCATTGAGTAAAGGCTTATTAATGAAGCATAATTCATGGCATCAAGCAGTTTAAAATAGATTGTCATAGCTATTTCAGTCTTAAATTTTGTCGCACTATAGAAAATACAGCTAGCTTAAAGTGGGCGTTTGATTCGTCTCATTCTGAGCTTTGAATCAAAAGTTACTGACTATTTTGGGCGGACATGTCAAGTTGATCGGCGAGTTAAAATGATAATTCTAAACAGATCATTGGTGCTCAATGAGTAAAAGCTTATAAATGAAGAATATAGGATGGCATCATGCATTTTGCGATATATTGGATTACTTGGAGACGTTATTGTAGCTATTTAAGTTTTAAATTTATTCACAATATAGAAAATTGAGATAGCTTAACGTGGGTATTGGATTCGTGTCATTCTGAGCTCTGAATCAAAAGTTACGGAAGATTTTGTACGGACATGTCAAGTTGATCGGTGAGTTAAAATGATCATTCTAACTGATCATTGGTGCTCATTGAGTAAAAGCTTATTAATGAATCATAGTGCATGATATGTAGCAGTTTCCAATAGATAACGTGGGCATTGGATTCATGTCATTCTGAGCTCTGAATCAAATACTACGGAAGACTTTGCACGGACATATCAAGTTGATCGGCGAGTTAATATGATAATTCTAAACTGATCATTGGTTCTCGTTGAGTAAAAGCTTATAAGTGAAGAATAGTGCATGGCATCATGCATTTTCCGATAGATTTGATTACTTGGAGGTTTTCTTGTAGCTATTTAAGTCTTAACTTGATAGATTGGATTACTTGGAGGCTTTCTTGTAGCTCTGAATCAAAAGTTACGGAATATTTTGTGCGGACATGTCATGTTGATCGGCGAGTTAAAATGATCATTCTAAACAGATCATTGCTGCTCATTGAGTAAAGGCTGATTAATGATTATAGTGCATGACATCTAGCAGTTTCCAATAGATAAAATTACTTGGAGGCATTGTCGTAGCTATTTGTCACAATATAGAAAATTAAGCTAGATTAATGTGGGCGTTGGATTCGTGGCATTTTAAGCTCTGAATCAAAAGTTACGGACAATTTAGTACAAACATGTCAAGTTGACCGNTAGATAACGTGGGCATTGGATTCATGTCATTCTGAGCTCTGAATCAAAAGTTACGGAAGATTTTGTACAGACATGTCAAGTTGATCGGCAAGTTAATATGATAATTCTAAACTGATCATTGGTGCTCAATGAGTAAGAGCTTAATAATGAAACATAATTCATGGCATCATGGAGTTTGCGATAGATTAGATTACTTGGAGGCTTTGTCAAAGGTATTTCAGTCTTAAATTTTGTCACAATATAGAAAATTGAGCTAGCTTAACATGATCATTTGATTCGTGTCATTCTGAGCTCTGAATCAAAAGTTACTAACGATTTTGTGTGGAAATATCAAGTTGACCGAAAAGTTAAAATGAAATTCTAAACTGATCATTGGTGCTCATTGAGTAAAGGCTTATTAATGAAGCATAATTCATGGCATCAAGCAGTTTAAAATAGATTGTCATAGCTATTTCACTCTTAAATTTTGTCACACTATAGAAAATACAGCTAGCTTAAAGTGGGCATTTGATTCGTCTCATTCTGAGCTTTGAATCAAAAGTTACTGACAATTTTTGGCGGACATGTCAAGTTGATCGGCGAGTTAAAATGATAATTCTAAACAGATCATTGGTGCTCAGTGAGTAAAAGCTTATAAATGAGAAATATAGGATGGCATCATGCATTTTGCGATATATTGGATTACTTGGAGACGTTATTGTAGCTATTTAAGTTTTAAATTTATTCACAATATAGAAAATATAGATAGCTTAACGTGGGTATTGGATTCGTGTCATTCTGAGCTCTGAATCAAAAGTTACGGAAGATTTTGTACGGACATGTCAAGTTGATCGGTGAGTTAAAATGATCATTCTAAACTGATCATTGGTTCTCATTGAGTAAAAGCTTATTAATGAACCATAGTGCATGACATCTTGCAGTTTCCAATAGATAACGTGGGCATTGGATTCATGTCATTCTGAGCTCTAAATCAAAAGTTACGGAAGATTTTCTACGGACATGTCAAATTGATCGGGAGTTAATATGATAATTCTAAACTGATCATTGGTGCTCATTGAGTAAAAGCTTATAAATGAAGAATAGTGCATGGCATTATGTATTTTCCGATAGATTGGGTTACATGGAGGCTTTCTTGTAGCTATTTAAGTCTGAACTTGATAGATTGGATTACTTGGAGAATTACTTGGAGGCTTTCTTGTAGCTCTGAATCAAAAGTTACAGAAGATTTTGTGCGGACATGTCATGTTGATCGGCGAGTTAAAATGATCATTCTAAACAGATCATTGCTGCTGATTGAGTAAAGGCTTATTAATGATTATAGTGCATGACATCTAGCAGTTTCCAATAGATAAAATTACTTTGAGGCATTGTCGTAGCTATTTCAGTCAATTTTGTCACAATATAGAAAATTAAGCTAGATTAACGTGGGCGTTGGATTCGTGGCATTTTAAGCTCTGAATCAAAAGTTATGGACAATTTAGTAAAAACATGTCAAGTTGACCGGTGAGTTAAAATTATAATTCTAAACTGATCAGTGGTGCTCACTGAGTAAGAGCTTAATAATGAAACATAATTCATGGCATCATGGAGTTTGCGATAGATTAGATTACTTGGAGGCTTTGTCAAAGCTATTTCAGTCTTAAATTTTGTCACAATATAGAAAATTGAGCTAGCTTAACATGATCATTTGATTCGTGTCATTCTGAGCTCTGAATCAAAACTTACTAACGATTTGGTGCGGAAATATCAAGTTGACCGAAAAGTTAAAATGAAATTCTAAACTGATCATTGGTGCTCATTGAGTAAAGGCTTATTAATGAAGCATAATTCATGGCATCAAGCAGTTTAAAATAGATTGTCATAGCTATTTCACTCTTAAATTTTGTCGCACTATAGAAAATACAGCTAGCTTAAAGTGGGCGTTTGATTCGTCTCATTCTGAGCTTTGAATCAAAAGTTACTGACTATTTTGGGCGGACATGTCAAGTTGATCGGCGAGTTAAAATGATAATTCTAAACAGATCATTGGTGCTCAATGAGTAAAAGCTTATAAATGAAGAATATAGGATGGCATCATGCATTTTACGATATATTGGATTACTTGGAGACGTTATTGTAGCTATTTAAGTTTTAAATTTATTCACAATATAGAAAATTGAGATAGCTTAACGTGGGTATTGGATTCGTGTCATTCTGAGCTCTGAATCAAAAGTTACGGAAGATTTTGTACGGACATGTTAAGTTGATCGGTGAGTTAAAATGATCATTCTAACTGACCATTGGTGCTCATTGAGTTAAAGTTTATTAATGAATCATAGTGCATGACATCTAGCAGTTTCCAATAGATAATGTGGGCATTGGATTCATGTCATTCTGAGCTCTGAATCAAAAGTTACGGAAGATTTTGCACGGACATATCAAGTTGATCGGCGAGTTAATATGATAATTCTAAACTGATCATTGGTTCTCATTGAGTAAAAGCTTATAAGTGAAGAATAGTGCATGGCATCATGTATTTTCCGATAGATTTGATTACTTGGAGGGTTTCTTGTAGCTATTTAAGTCTTAACTTGATAGATTGGATTACTTGGAGGCTTTCTTGTAGCTCTGAATCAGAGGTTACGGAATATTTTGTTCGGACATATCATGTTGATCGGCGAGTTAAAATGATCATTCTAAACAGATCATTGCCGCTCATTGAGTAAAGGCTGATTAATGATTATAGTGCATGACATCTAGCAGTTTCCAATAGATAAAATTACTTGGAGGCATTGTCGTAGCTATTTCAGTCAATTTTGTCACAATATAGAAAATTAAGCTAGATTAATGTGGGCGTTGGATTCGTGGCATTTTAAGCTCTGAATCAAAAGTTACGGACAATTTAGTACAAACATGTCAAGTTGACCGGTGAGTTAAAATGATAATTCTAAACTTATCAGTAGTGTTCACTGAGTAAAAGCTTAATAATGAAACATAATTCATGGAATCATGGAGTTTGCGATAGATTAGTTTACTTGGATGCTTTGTCAAAGCTATTTCAGTCTTAAATTTTGTCACAATATAGAAAATTGAGCTAGATTAACATGAGCATTTGATTCGTGTCATTCTGAGGTCTGAATCAAACGTTACGGATGATTTTGTGTGGAAATATCAAGTTGACCAAAAATTTAAAATGATAATTCTAAACTGATCATTGGTGCTCATTGAGTAAAGGCTTATTAATGAAGCATAATTCATGGCATCAAGCAGTTTACAATAGATTGTCATAGCTATTTCAGTCTTAAATTTTGTCACACTATATAAAATAGAGCTAGCTTAAAGTGGGCGTTTGATTCGTCTCATTCTGAGCTATGAATCAAAAGTTACTGACGATTTTTGGCGGACATGTTAAGTTGATCGGCAAGTTAAAATGATAGTTCTAAACAGATCAATTGTGCTCATTGAGTAAAAGCATATAAATGAAGAATAGTGGATGGCATCATGCATTTTGCAATATATTGGATTACTTGGAGGCGTTATTGTAGCTATTTAAGTTTTAAATTTATTCACAATATAGAAAATTGAGATAGCATAACGTGGGTAGTGGATTCGTGTCATTCTGAGCTCTGAATCAAAAGTTACGGAAGATTTTGTACGGACATGTCAAGTTGATCGGTGAGTTAAAATGATCATTCTAACTGATCATTGGTGCTCATTGAGTAAAAGTTAATTAATGAATCATAGTGCATGACATCTAGCAGTTTCCAATAGATAACGTGGGCATTGGATTCATGTCATTCTGAGCTCTGAATCAAAAGTTACGGAAGATTTTGCACGGATATATCAAGTTGATCGGCGAGTTAATATGATAATTCTAAACTGATCATTGGTTCTCATTGAGTAAAAGCTTATAAATGAAGAATAGTGCATGGCATCATGCATTTTCCGATAGATTGGATTACTTGGAGGTTTTCTTGTAGCTATTTAAGTCTTAACTTGATAGATTGGATTACTTGGAGGATTACTTGGAGGCTTTCTTGTAGCTCTGAATCAAAAGTCACGGAAGATTTTGTGCGGACATGTCATGTTGATCGGCGAGTTAAAATGATCATTCTAAACAGATCATTGCGGCTCATTGAGTAAAGGCTTATTAATGATTATAGTGCATGACATCTAGCAGTTTCCAATAGATAAAATTACATGGAGGCATTGTCGTAGCTATTTCAGTCAATTTTGTCACAATATAGAAAGTTAAGCTAGATTAATGTGGGCGTTGGATTTGTGGCATTTTAAGCTCTGAATCAAAAGTTACGGACAATTTAGTACAAACATGTCAAGTTGATCGGTGAGTTAAAATGATAATTCTAAAATGATCAGTGGTGCTCACTGAGTAAAAGCTTAATAATGAAACATAATTCATGGCATCATGGAGTTTTTGATAAATTAGTTTACTTGGATGCTTTGTCAAAGCTATTTCAGTCTTAAATTTTGTCACAATATAGAAAATTGAGCTAGATTAACATGAGCATTTGATTCGTGTCATTCTGAGCTCTGAATCAAATGTTACGGACGATTTTGTGCGGAAATATCAAGTTGACCAAAAATTTAAAATGATAATTCTAAACTGATCATTGGTGCTCATTGAGTAAAGGCTTATTAATGAAGCATAATTCATGGCATCAAGCAGTTTACAATAGATTGTCATAGCTATTTCAGTCTTAAATTTTGTCACACTATAGAAAATAGAGCTAGCTTAAAGTGGGCGTTTGATTCGTCTCATTCTGAGCTATGAATCAAAAGTTACTGACGATTTTGGGTGGACATGTCAAGTTGATGGGCGAGTTAAAATGATAATTCTAAACAGATCATTGGTGCTCATTGAGTAAAAGCATATAAATGAAGAATAGTGGATGGCATCATGCATTTTGCGATATATTGGATTACTTGGAGGCGTTATTGTAGCTATTTAAGTTTTAAATTTATTCACAATATAGAAAATTGAGATAGGTTAACGTGGGTATTGGATTCGTGTCATTCTGAGCTCTGAATTAAAAGTTACGGAAGATATTGTACGGACATGTCAAGTTGATCGGTTAGTTAAAATGATCATTCTAACTGATCATTGGTGCTCATTGAGTAAGAGTTTATTAATGAATCACAGTGCATGACATCTAGCAGTTTCCAATAGATAACGTGGGCATTGGATTCATGTCATTCTGAGCCCTGAATCAAAAGTTATGGAAGATTTTGCATGGACATATCAAGTTGATCGGCGAGTTAGTATGATAATTCTAAACTGATCATTGGTTATTATTGGGTAAAAGCTTATAAATGTAGAATAGTGCATGGCATCATGCATTTTCTGATAGATTGGATTACTTGGAGGTTTTCTTGTAGCTATTTAAGTCTTAACTTGATAGATTGGATTACTTGGAGGATTACTTGGAGGCTTTCTTGTAGCTCTGAATCAAAAGTTACGGAAGATTTTGTGCGGACATGTCATGTTGATCGGCGAGTTAAAATGATCATTCTAAACAGATCATTGCTGCTCATTGAGTAAAGACTTATTAATGATTATAGTGCATGACATCTAGCAGTTTCCAATAGATAAAATTACTTCGAGGCATTGTGGTAGCTATTACAGTCAATTTTGTCACAATATAGAAAATTAAGCTAGATTAACGTGGGCGTTGGATTCGTGGCATTTTACGCTCTGAATCAAAAGTTACGGACAATTTAGTACAAACATGTCAAGTTAACCGGTGAGTTAAAATGATAATTCTAAACTGATCAGTGGTGCTCACTGCGTAAAAGCTTAATAATGAAACATAATTCATGGCATCATGGAGTTTGTGATAGATTAGATTACTTGGAGGCTTTGTCAAAGCTATTTCAGTCTTAAATTTTTTCACAATATAGAAAATTGAGCTAGCTTAACATGAGCATTTGATTCATATCATTCTGAGCTCTGACTCAAAAGATACTGACGATTTTGTGCGGAAATATCAAGTTGACCGAAAAGTTAAAATGAAATTCTAAACTTATCATTGGTGCTCATTTAGTAAAGGCTTATTAATGAAGCATAATTCATGGCATCAAGCAGTTTATATTAGATTGTCATAGCTATTTCAGTCTTAAATTTTGTCACACCATAGAAAATAGAGCTAGCTTAAAGTGGGCGTTTGATTCGTCTCATTCTGAGCTTTGAATCAAAAGTTACTGACGATTTTGGGCGGACATGTCAAGTTGATCGGCGAGTTAAAATGATAATTCTAAACAGATCATTGGTGTTCATTGAGTAAAAGCATATAAATGAAGAATAGTTGATGGCATCATGCATTTTGCGATATATTGGATTACATGGAGGCGTTATTGTAGCTATTTAAGTTTTAAATTTATTCACAATATAGAAAATTGAGATAGGTTAACGTGGGTATTGGATTCATGTCATTCTGAGCTCTGAATCAAAAGTTACGGAAGATTTTGTACGGACATGTCAAGTTGATCGGTTAGTTAAAATGATCATTCTAACTGATCATTGGTGCTCATTGAGTAAAAGTTTATTAATGAATCATAGTGCATGACATCTAGCAGTTTCCAATAGATAACGTGGGCATTGGATTCATGTCATTCTGAGCCCTGAATCAAAAGTTATGGAAGATTTTTGCATGGACATATCAAGTTCATCGGCGACTTAGTATGATAATTCTAAACTGATCATTGGTTCTCATTGAGTAAAAGCTTATAAATGTAGAATAGTGCATGGCATCATGCATTTTCCGATAGATTGGATTACTTGGAGGTTTTCTTGTAGCTATTTAAGTCTTAACTTGATAGATTGGATTACTTGGAGGATTATTAGGAGGCTTTCTTGTAGCTCTGAATCAAAAGTTACGGAAGATTTTGTGCGGACATGTCATGTTGATCGGCGAGTTAAAATGATCATTCTAAACAGATCATTGCTGCTCATTGAGTAAAGACTTATTAATGATTATAGTGCATGACATCTAGCAGTTTCCAATAGATAAAATTACTTCGAGGCATTGTGGTAGCTATTACGGTCAATTTTGTCACAATATAGAAAAGTAAGCTAGATTAACGTGGGCGTTGGATTCGTGGCATTTTACGCTCTGAATCAAAAGTTACGGACAATTTAGTACAAACATGTCAAGTTAACCGGTGAGTTAAAATGATAATTCTAAACTGATCAGTGGTGCTCACTGCATAAAATCTTAATAATGAAACATAATTCATGGCATCATGGAGTTTGCGATAGATTAGATTACATGGAAGCTTTGTCAAAGCTATTTCAGTCTTAAATTTTTTCACAATATAGAAAATTGAGATAGCTTAACATGAGCATTTGATTCGTGTCATTCTGAGCTCTGACTCAAAAGTTACTGACGATTTTGTGCGGAAATATCAAGTTGACCGAAAAGTTAAAATGAAATTCTAAACTTATCATTGGTGCTCATTTAGTAAAGGCTTATTAATGAAGCATAATTCATGGCATCAAGCAGTTTATATTAGATTGTCATAACTATTTCAGTCTTAAATTTTGTCACACCATAGAAAATAGAGCTAGCTTAAAGTGGGCGTTTGATTCGTCTCATTCTGAGCTTTGAATCAAAAGTTACTGACGATTTTGGGCGGACATGTCAAGTTGATCGGCGAGTTAAAATGATAATTCTAAACAGATCATTGGTGCTCAATGAGTAAAAGCTTATAAATGAAGAATATAGGATGGCATCTTGCACTTTGCGATATATTGGATTACTTGGAGGCGTTATTGTAGCTATTTAAGTTTTAAATTTATTCACAATATAGAAAATTGAGATAGCTTAACGTGGGTATTGGATTCGTGTCATTCTGATCTCTGAATCAAAATTTACGGAAGATTTTGTACGGACATGTCAAGTCGATCGGTGGAGTAAAATGATCATTCTAAACTGATCATTGGTGCTCATTGAGTAAAAGCTTAATAATGAATCATAGTGCATGACATGTAGCAGTTTCCAATAGATGACGTGGGCATTGGATTCATGTCATTCTGAGCTCTGAATCAAAAATTACGGAAGACTTTGCACGGACATATCAAGTTGATCGGCGAGTTAATATGAGAATTCTAAACTGATCATTGGTTCTCATTGAGTAAAAGCTTATAAATGAAGAATAGTGCATGGCATCATGCATTTTCCGATAGATTGGATTACTTGGAGGTTTTCTTGTAGCTATTTAAGTCTTAACTTGATAGATTGCATTACTTGGAGGATTACTTGGAGGCTTTCATGTAGCTCTGAATCAAAAGTTACGGAAGTTTTTGTGCGGACATGTCATGTTGATCGGCGAGTTAAAATGATCATTCTAAACAGATCATTGCCGCTCATTGAGTAAAGGCTTATGAATGATTGTAGTGCATGACATCTAGCAGTTTCCAATAGATAAAATTACTTGGAGGCATTGTTGTAGCTATTTCAGTCAATTTTGTCACAATATAGAAAATTAAGCTAGATTAATGTGGGCGTTGGATTCGTGGCATTTTAAGCTCTGAATCAAAAGTTACGGACAATTTAGTACAAACATGTCAAGTTGATCGGTGAGTTAAAATGATAATTCTAAACTGATCAGTGGTGCTCACTGAGTAAAAGCTTAATAATGAAACATAATTCATGGCATCGTGGAGTTTTTGATAGATTAGTTTACTTGGATGCTTTGTCAAAGCTATTTCAGTCTTAAATTTTGTCACAATATAGAAAATTGAGCTAGATTAACATGACCATTTGATTCGTGTCATTCTGAGCTCTGAATCAAATGTTACGGACGATTTTGTGCGGAAATATCAAGTTGACCGAAAATTTAAAATGATAATTCTAAACTGATCATTGGTGCTCATTGAGTAAAGGCTTATTAATGAAGCATAATTCATGGCATCAGGCAGTTTAAAGTGGGCGTTTGATTCGTCTCATTCTGAGCTATGAATCAAAAGTTACTGACGATTTTGGGTGGACATGTCAAGTTGATGGGCGAGTTAAAATGATAATTCTAAACAGATCATTGGTGCTCATTGAGTAAAAGCATATAAATGAAGAATAGTGGATGGCATCATGCATTTTGCGATATATTGGATTACTTGGAGGCGTTATTGTAGCTATTTAAGTTTTAAATTTATTCACAATATAGAAAATTGAGATAGGTTAACGTGGGTATTGGATTCGTGTCATTCTGATCTCTGAATCAAAATTTACGGAAGATTTTGTACGGACATGTCAAGTTGATCGGTTAGTTAAAATGATCATTCTAATTGATCATTGGTGCTCATTGAGTAAAAGTTTATTAATGAATCATAGTGCATGACATCTAGCAGTTTCCAATAGATAACGTGGGCAATGGATTCATGTCATTCTGAGCTCTGAATCAAAAGTTACAGGATATTTTGAACGGACATGTCAAGTTAATCGGTGAGTTAATATGATTATTCTAAACTGATCATTGGTGCTCATTGAGTAAAGGCTTATAAATGAAAAATAGTGCATGGCATCATGCATTTTCCGATAGATTGGATTACTTGGAGGCTTTCTTGTAGCTATTTAAGTCTTAACTTGATAGATTGGATAACTTGGAGGATTACTTGGAGGCTTTCCTGTAGCACTGAATCAAAAGTTACGGAAGATTTTATGCGGACATGTCATGTTAATCGGCGAGTCAAAATGATCATTCTAAACAGATCATTGCTGCTCATTGAGTAAAGGCTTATTAATGATTATAGTGCATGACATCTAGCAGTTTCCAATAGATAAAATTACTTGGAGGCATTGTCGTAGCTATTTCAGTCAATTTTGTCACAATATAGAAAATTAAGCTAGATTCGTGGCATTTTAAGCTCTGAATCAAAAGTTACGGACGATTTAGTACAAACATGTCAAGTTGACCGGTGAGTTAAAATGATAATTCTAAACTGATCAGTGGTGCTCACTGAGTAAAAGCTTAATAATGAAACATAATTCATGGCATCATGGAGTTTGCGATAGATTAGTTTACTTGGATGCTTTGTCAAAGCTATTTCAGTCTTTAATTTTGTCACAACATAGAAAATTGAGCTAGATTAACATGAGCATTTTATTCGTGTCATTATGAACTCTGAATCAAAAGTTACAGACGATTTTGTGCGGAAATATCAAGTTGACCGAAAATTTAAAATGATAACTCTAAACTGATCATTAAGTAAAGGCTTATTAATGAAGCATAATTCATGGCATCAAGCAGTTTACAATAGATTGTCATGGCTATTTTGGTCATAAATTTTGTCACACTATAGAAAATATAGCTAGCTTAAACTGGGCGTCTGATTCGTCTCATTCTGAGCTTTGAACCAAAAGTTAATGACGATTTTGGGCGAACATTTCAAATTGATCGGCGAGTTAAAATGATAATTCTAAACAGATCATTGGTGCTCATTGAGTAAAAGCTTATAAATGAAGAATAGTGGATGGCATCATGCATTTTGCGATATATTAGATTACTTGGAGGCTTTATTGTAGCTATTTAAGTTTAAAATTTATTCACAATATAGAAAATTGAGATAGCTTAATGTGGGTATTGGATTCGTGTCATTCTGAGCTCTGAATCAAAAGTTACGGACGATTTTGTGCGGAAATATCAAATTGACTGAATATTTAAAATGAAATTCTAAACTGATCATTGGTGCTCATTGAGTAAAGGCTTATTAATGAAGCATAATTCATGGCATCAAGCAGTTTATAATAGATTGTCATAGCTATTTCAGTCTTAAATTTTGTCACACTATAGAAAATAGAGCTAGCTTAAAGTGGGCGTTTGATTCGTCTCTTTCTGAGCTTTGAATCAAAAGTTACTGACGATTTTGGGCGGACATGTCAAGTCGATCGGCGAGTTAAAATGATAATTCTAAACAGATCATTGGTGCTCATTGAGTAAAAGCTTATAAATGAAGAATAGTGGATGGCATCATGCATTTTGTGATATATTGGATTACTTGGAGGCTATATTGTAGCTATTTAAGTTTAAAATTTATTCACAATATAGAAAATTGAGATAGCTTAATGTGGGTATTGGATTCGTGTCATTCTGAGCTCTGAATCAAAAGTTACGGAATATTTTGTGCGGACATGTCAAGTTGATCGGCGAATTAAAATGATTGTTCTAAACTGGTCATTGGTGCTCATGGTGTAAATGCTTATTAATGAATCATGGTGCATGACATCAAGCAGTTTGCGATAAATTCAATTACTTGGAGGCACTTTCGTAGCTATTTCAATCTTAAATTTTGTCACAATATAGAAAATTTAGCTAGCTTATCATGGGCGTTGGATTTATGGCGTTCTAAGGTCTGAATCAAAGGTTAGAAATGATTTAGTGCGGACATGTCAAGTTGACCGGCGAGTTAAAAAATGATAATTCGAAACTCATCAGTGGTGCTTACTAAGTAAAAGCTTATTAATGAAGCATAATGCATGGCATAAAGCAGTTTGAGATAGATTCAATAACTTAGAGGCTTTTTAAAAGCTATTTCAGTCTGAAGTTTTTTCAAACTATAGAAAATTGAGCTAGCTTAACGAGGGCATTTGACTCGTGTCATTCTGAGTTATGAATCAAAAGTTACGGAAGATTTTGTGCCAATATGTCAAGTTGACCGGCTAGTTAAAATGATCATTCTAAACTGATCATTGGTGCTCATTGAGTAAAGTCTTATTAATGAAGCATAATTGATGGAATCAATCAGTTTACCATAGATTGGATTACTCGAAGGCTTTGTCTTAGCTATCTCAGTTTTTAATTTTGTCACACTATAGAAACTGGAGCTAGCTTAATGTGGGCGTTTGATTCGTCTCATTCTAAGCTTTCAATCAAAATTTATAGACAATTTGCTGCGGATATGTCAAGTTGATCGGCGAGTTAAAATGATAATTCTAAACTGATCGTTGGTGCTCATGGAGCTAGCTTATTGTGGCCGTTTGATTTGTCTCATTCTAAGCTTTCAATCAAAATTTACTGATGGTTTGGTGTGGATATGTCAAGTTGATCGGCGAGTTAAAATGATAATTTTAAACTGATCATTGGTGCTCATTGTGTAAAAGCTTATAAATGAAGAATAGAGCATGGCATCACGTATTTTGCGATAGATTGGATTACTTGGAAGGTTTATTTTAGCTATTTAAGTCTTAAAGTTTTTCACAATATAGAAAATTGAGCTAGCTTAACGTGGGTATTGGATTCGTGTCATTCTGAGCTCTGAATCAAAAGTTACCAAAGATTTTGTGCAGACATGTGAATTTGATCGGTGAGTTAAAATGATAATTCGAAACCGATCATTGGTGCTCATTGAGTAAAGGCTTATTAATGAATCATAGTGCATGACATCAAGCAGTTTGCGAAAGATTCGATTACTTAGAGGCACTTTCGTAGCTATTTCAGTTTTAAATTGGAGGTACTTAACATCGGAGTTGGATTGTGGCATTCTAAGCTCTAAATAAAAAGTTATGGACAATTTAATGCGGACATGTCAAGTTGACCGGCAAGTTAAAATGATAATTTTAAATTGATCAGTGGTGCTCACTGAGTAAAAGCGTATTAATGAAGCATAATGCATGTCATCAAGCAGTTTGATATATATTGGATTATTTGGAGGCTTTGTCAAAGCTATTTCAATCTTTAATTTTTTCACATTATAGAAAATTGAGCTAGCTTAACGTTGGCACTGGATTCGTGTCATTCTGAGCTCTAAATCAAAAGTTACAGACAACTTCGTGTCGATTTGTCAAGTTGACCGGCGAGTTAAAATGATAATACTAAACTGATCATTGGTGTTCATTGAGTAAAGGCTTATTAATGAAGCATAATTCATGGCATCATGCCGTTTACGATAGATTGGATTACTCGACGGCTTTCTCATAGTAATTTCAGCCTTAATTTTTTTCACACTATAGAAAATGGGGCTAGCTTAAAGTGGGTGTTTGATTCGTCTCATTCTGAGCTTTGAATTAAATGTTACTAACGATTTTGTGCGGACATGTCAAGTTGATCGGCGAGTTAAAATGATAATTCTAAACTGATCGTTGGTGGTCATTGAGTAAAAGCTTATAAATGAAGAATAGTGCATGGCATCATGTATTTGCGACAAATTGGATTGCTTGGAGGCTTTATTGTAGCTATTTAAGTTTAAATTTTTTCAAAATATAGAAAATTGAGCTAGCTTAACGTGCGCATTGGATTCTTGTCATTTTGAGCTCTGAATGAAAAGTTACGGAAGATTTTGTGCAGACAGATCAAGTTGATCGGCGAATTAAAATGATCATTATAAACTGATCATTGGTTCTCATGGAGTAAAGGCTTATTAATGAATCATAGTGCATGATGTCAAGCAGTTTGCGATATATTCGATTAATTGGAGGCATTTTCGTAGTTATTTCTGTTTTACATTTTGTCACATTTTAGAAAATTTAGCTAGCTTAGCATGGGCATCGGATTTGTGGCATTTTAAGCTCTGAAAAAAAGTTACGGACGATTTAGTGCGGAAATGTCAAGTTGACCGGCGAGTTAAAATGATAATTCTAAACTGATTAGTGGTGCTCACTGAGAAAAAGCTTATTAATGAAGCATAGTTAATGGCATAAAAAAGTTTGAGATAGATTCGATTACTTGGAGGGTTTTTTCAAATCTATTTTAGTCTTAAATTTGTCACACCATAGATAATTAAGGTAGCTTAACGTGGGCATTAGATTCGTGTCATTATGAGCTCTGAGTCAAAAGTTACGGACAATTTCGTTCCGATATGTCAAGTTGACCAGCTAGTTAAAATGATCATTCTAAACTGATCATTGGTGCTCATTGAGTAAAGGCTTATTGATGAACCGTAATTGATGGCATCAACCAGCTTGCGATAGATTGGATTACTCGAAGGCTTTGTCGTAGCTATTTCAGTCTTAAATTTTGTCACACTATAGAAAATGGAGCTAGGTTAATGTGGGCGTTAGATTTGTCTCATTCTGAGCTATGAATCAAAAGTTACTGACAATTTTGTATGGACCTGCCAAGTTGATCGGCGAGTTAAAATCATAATTCTAAACTGATAATTGGTGCCCATTGATTAAAAGCTTATAAATGAAGAATAGTGCATGGCATCATGCATTTCGCGATAGATTGGATTACTTGGAGGCTTTATTATAGCTATTTAAGTATTAAATTTTGTCACCATATAAAAAATGTAGCTAGCTTAACGTGGGCGTTGGATTTGTGGCATTAAATGCTTTGAATCAAAAGTTAAGGACGATTTAGTGCGGACATGTCAAGTCTACCGGCGAGTTAAAATTATAATTCTAAACTGAGAAGTGGTGCTCACTGATTAAAAGCTTATTAATGAAGCATAATGCATTGCATAAAGCAGTTTGAGATAGATTTGATAATGTGGAGGGTTTCTCAAAGCTATTTAAGTCTTAAATTTTGTCACATTATAGAAAATTAAGCTAGGTTAACATGCGCATTGGATTCAAGTCATTCTAAGCTCTGAATCAATAGTTACAGAAGATTTTGTGCGGACATGTAAAGTTGATCGGCGAGTTAAAATGATAATTCTAAACTGATCATTGGTGCTCATTGAGTAAAGGCTTATTAATGAATCATAGTGCATGACATCAAGCAGTTTACGATAGATTTGATTACTTGGAGGCATTTTCATAGCTGTTTCGGTCATAAATTTTGTCACAATACAGAAAATTTAGCTAAGTTAATGTGGGCGTTGAATTTGTGGCATTCTGAGCTCAAAATCATAAGTTAAGGACGATTTAGTGCGGAAATGTCAAGTTGACTGGCGTGTTAAAATGATAATTCTAAACTGATCAGTGGTGGTCACTTAGTAAAATTACGCTTATTAATGAAGCATAATACATGGCATCAAGCAGTTTGAGATAAATTGGATTATTTGGAGGCTTTGTCGAAGCTATTTGAGTCTTAAATTTTGTCACCTTGTAGAAAATTGAGCTAGCTTAACATGGGCATTGGATTTGTGTCATTCTAGCTCCAAATCAAAAGTTATGGAAGATTTCGTGCCAGTAGGTCAAGTTGACCGGCTAGTTAAAATGATCATTCTAAACTGATCATTGGTGCTCATTGAGTAAAGCTTTATTAGTGAAGCATAATTCATGGCATCAAACAGTTTGCGATAGATTGGATTACTCGAAGACTTTGTCATAACTATTTTGCTCTTAAATTTTGTCACACAATAGAAAATGGAGCTAGCTTAACATGGGCGTTCGATTCATCTCATTCTGAGCTTTGAATGAAAAGTTACTAACGTTTTTGTGTGGACATGTCAAGTTGATCGGCGAGTTAAAATAATAATTCTAAACTGATCATTGATGCTCATTGAGTAAAAGCTTATAAATGAAGAATAGTGAATGGCATCATGGATTTTGCGATAGATTGGATTACTTGGAGGCTTTATTGTAGCTATTTAAGTCTTAATGTTTTTCACAATATAGAAAATTGAGCTAGCTTAACATGGGTATTGGATTCATGTTATTCTGAGCTCTGAATCACAAGTTACAGAAGATTTTGTGCAGACATGTCAAGTTGATCAGCAAATTAAAATGATCATTCTAAACTGATCATTAGTGATCATGGAGTAAAGGCTTATTAATGAATCTTTGTGCTTGACATCAAGCAGTGTGCAATAGAATCAATTACTTGTAGGTATTGTTGTAGCTATTTCAGTTTTAAATTTTGTCACAATATAGAAAATTTAGCTAGCTTAGCGTGGGCTTTGGATTTGTGGCATTCTAAGCTCTGAGTCATAAGTTACGGATGATTTAGTGAAAACATTTCAAGTCTACAGGCGAGTTAAAATGATAATTCTAAACTAATCAGTGGTGCTCACTGAGTAAAAGCTTATTAATGAAGCATAATGCATGGCATAAAGCAGTTTGAGATAGATTCGATTACGTGGAGGGATTTTCAAAGCTATTTCAGTCTAAATTTTTTTCACAGTTTAGAAAAATAAGCTAGCTTAACGTGGGAATTGGATTCATGTCATTCTAAGCTCTGAATCAAAAGTTACGGAATATTTTATGCATACATGTCAAGTTGATTGGCGAGTTATAATGATAATTCTAAACTGAGCATTGGTGCTCATTGAGTAAAGGCTTATTAATGAATCATAGTGCATGACATCAAGCAGTTTTCGATAGAGTCGATTACTTTGAGGCATTTTCGTAGCTGTTTCAGTTTTAAATTTTTGTCACAATGTAGAAAATTTAGCTAGGTTAATGTGGGCGTTGGATTTGTGGCATTCTAAGCTCTAAATCAAAAGTTACAGATGATTTAGTAGGACATGTCAAGTTGATCGGCGCGTTAATATGATAATTCTATGCTCACTGAGTAAAAGCTTATAATGAAGCATAATGCATGGCATCATCAGTTTGAGATTAATTGGATTATTTGGAGGCTTTGTCAAAGCTATTTCAGTCTTAAATTTTGTCACATTATAGAAAATTGAGCTAGCTTAAAGTGGGCATTGGATTCGTGTCATTTTGAGCTCTAAATCAAAAGATATGGATGATTTTGTGCCGATATGTCAAGTTGACCGGCTAGTTAAAATGATCATTCTAAACTGATCATTGGTGCTCAATGAAAAAAGGCTTATTAATGAAGCATAATTCATGGCATCAAGCAGTTTGCGATACATTGGATTAGTCAAAGGCTTTGTCATAGCTATTTCGGTCTTAAATTTTGTCACACAATAGAAAATCGAGCTACCTTAACGTGGGCGTTGGATTCATCTGATTCTGAGCTTTGAATGAAAAGTTACTGACGATTTTTTGTGGACATATCAAGTTGATCAGGGAGTTAAAATAATAATTCTAAACTGATCATTGTGCCCATTGAGTAAAAGCTTATAAATGAAGAATAGTGCATGACATCATGCAGTCTGCGATAGATTGGATTAGTTGGAGGGTTTATTGTAGCTATTTAATTCTTAAATTTTTTCAGAAAATAGAAAATTGAGCTAGATTAACGTGGGCATTGGATTCGTGTCATTCAGAGTTCTGTATCAAAAGTTACGGAAGATTTTGTGCGGACATGTCAAGTTGATCGGCGAATTAAAATGATCATTCTAAATTGTGCGGACATGTCAAGTTGATCGGCGAATTAAAATGATCATTCTAAACTGATGATTGGTGCTCATGGAGTAAAGGCTTATTAATGAATCATCGTGCATGACGTCAAGTAGTTTGCGATAGATTCGATTACTTGGAGTCATTTTCGTAGCTATTTCATATTTAAATTTTGTCACAGTATAGAAAATTTAGCTAGGTTAACGTAGGCATCGGATTTGTGGCACTTAAAGCTCTGAATCAAAAGTTACAGACGATTTAGAGCGGACATGTCAAGTTGACTGGCGAGTTAAAATGATAATTCTCAACTGATCAGTGGTGCTCACTAAGTAAAAGCTTATTAATGAAGAATAATGGATGGCATGGAACAGTTTAAGATAGATTCGATTACTTAGAAGGTTTTTCAAAGCTATTTCAGTCGTAAATTTTGTCACACCATAGAAAATTATGGTAGCATTACGTGGGCATTGGATTCATGTCATTCTGAGCTTTGAATCAAAATTTACGGACAATTTCGTTCCAATACGTCATGTTGACCGTCTACTTAAAATGATCATTCTAAACTGATCATTGGTGCTCATTGAGTAAATTCTTACTAATGAAGGATAATTGGTGGCATCAAGCAGTTTGCGATAGATTGGATTACACGAAGGCTTTATCGTAGCTATTTCAGTCTTAATTTTTGTCACACTATAAGAGGTAGCTTAACGTGGACGTTAAATTTGTCTCATTTTGAGCTATGAATCAAAAGTTACTGACAATATTGTACGGATATGTCAAGTTGATCGGCGAGTTAAAATCTTGATTCTAAACTGATCATTAGTGCTCATTGATTAAAAGCTTATAAATGAAGTATAGTGCATGACATCATCCATTTTGCGATATATTGGATTACTTGGATGCTTTATTTTAGCTATTTAAGTCTTACATTTTTTTCAAAATATAGAAAATTAAGCTAGCTTAACGTGGGAATTGGATTCGTGTCATTTAGAGTTCTCAATCAAAAGTAACGGAAGATTTTGTGCAGACTTGTCAAGTTGATCTACGAGTTAAAAGGATCATTCTAAACTGATCATTGGTGTTCACTGAGTAAAGGCTTATTAATGAATCATAGTGCATGACATTATGCAGTTTGCGATAGATTTGATTACTTGGAGGCATTTTTGTAGCTATTTCAGTATTAAATTTTGGCACAATGAAGAAAATTTAGCTAGCTTAACGTGTACGGTTGATTTGTGGCATTCTAAGCTCGGAATCAAAAGTTACAGAAGATTTTGAGCGGACAAGTCAAGTTGAGCGGTAAGTTAAAATGATAATTCTAAACTAATCAGTGGTACTCACTGGGTAAAAGCTTATCAATGAAGCATAATGCATGGCATCAAACAGTTTGAGATATAATGGATTACTTGGAGGGTTTTTCAAAAGTATTTCGAGTCTTAAATTTTGTCACACTATAGAAAATTGAGCTAGATTAACGCGGGCATTGGAGTCGTGTCATCTGAGCTCTGAATCAAAAGTTATAGACGATTTCGTGCCGATATGTCAAGTTGACTGGCTAGTTAAAATGAGCATTCTAAACTAATCATTGGTGATCATCATGCAGTTTGCGATAGATTGGATTACTCGAAGGCTTTGTCATAGCTATTTCAGTCTTAAATTTTGTCACACAATAGAAAGTTGAGCTAGCTTAACGTGGGCGTTGGATTCATCTCATTCTGAGCTCTGAATCAAAAGTCACTGATGATTTTATGCGGATATATCAAGTTGATCGGCGAGTTAAAATCATAATTATAAACTGATCATTGGTGCCCATTGAGTAAAAGCTTATAAATGAAGAATAGTGTATGGCATCATGCATTTCGCAATAGATTGGATTATTTGGAGGCTATATTTTAGCTATTTAAGTCTTAAAATTTTTTCATAATATAGAAAATTGAGCTAGCTTAACGTGGGCATTGGATTTGTGTCATTCAGAGCTCTGAATCAAAAGTTACGGACGATTTTGTGCGGACATGTCAAGTTGATTGACAAGTTAAAATGATCTTTCTAAACTTATCATTCGTACTCATTGAGTAAAACCTTATAAATGAAGAATAATGCATGTCATCAAGCATTTTGAGATAAAATGGATAACTTGGAGGCTTTATCGTAGCTATTTCAGTCCTATTTGTTCAAAATATAGATAATTGAGCTAGCTTAACGTGGGCATTATATTCGTGTCATTCGGAGCATTGAATCAAAAGTTACAAACGATTTGGTGCGGAGATGTTAAGCCAGTTAAAGTGATCATTCTAAACTGATTATTTATTCTGATTAAGTAAAGGCTTATTAATGAAGCATAATATGGGGCATCACGAAGTTTGTGATTGATTCCATTACTTGAAGTCTTTGTCGTAACTATCTTAGTCTTAAATTTTTTCACAATATAGAAAATTGAGCTAGCTTAACGTGGGTGTTGGATTCGTGTTATTCTGAGGTTTGAATCAAAATGTGTATATGATTTACTGCGGACATGTTAAGCTGATCGGCCCGTTAAAATGATCATTCTAAATTGATCATTGGTACTCATTGAGCAAAGGTTTACAAATGAAGCATAATGCATGGCATCACGCCATTTGGGATATGTTGGATTACTTTGAGGCTTTGTCGTAGTTATTTTAGCCTAAACTATTGACACAATATGAAAAATTGAGCTTGCTTAACGTGGGAGTTGGATTGGTGTCAACTTGAGCTCTGAATCAAAAGTTACAGAAGGTGTAGTGCGGATATGTCAAGTTGATCGGTCAGTTAAAATGATCATTCTAAACTGATCATTGATGCTCATTAAGTAAAGGCTTATTAATGAAGCATAGGTCGGGATAGATTCGATTATTTGAAGTATTTGTCATAGATGTTTTAATCTTAAATTTTGTTATAATATAGAAAATTGAGCTTGCTTAACGTGGGCAATGTATTCGTGTCATGCTGAGCTCTGAATCAGAAGTTACAGACAATTTTGTTCCGATACGTCAAGTTGACCGACTAGTTCAAATGATCATTCTAAACTGATCATTGGTGCTCTTTGAGTAAATGCTTACTAATGAAGCATAATTGATGGCATCAAGCAGTTTGCGATAGATTTGATTACTCGAAGGCTTTATCGTAGCTATTTCTGTCTTAAATTTTGTCACACTATAAAAAATGAAGGTAGCTTGACGTGGGCGTTAAATTTGTCTCATTCTAAGCTATGAATCAAAAGTTACAGACAATTTTGTACGGGCATGTAAAGTTGATCGGCGAGTTAAAATCATAATTCTAAACTGATCATTGGTGCTCATTGATTAAAAGCTTATAAATGAAGAATAGTGCATGGCATCATGCATTTTGCGATTGATTGGATTACTTGGAGGCTTTATTTTAGCTATTTAAGTCTTACATTTTTTTCAAAATATTTAAAATTGAGCTAGCTTAACGTGGGCATTGGATTCGTGTCATTCGGAGTTCTCAATCAAAAGTTATGGAAGATTTTGTGTGGACATGTCATGTTGATCCACGAGTTAAAATGATCATTCTAAACTGATCGTTGGTGCTAACTGAGTAAAGGCTTATTAATGAATCATAGTGCATGACATCATGCAGTTGCGATAGATTTGATTACTTTGAGGCATTTTTGTAGCAATTTCAGCCTTAAATTTTGTCACAATCAAGAAAATTTAGCTAGTTTAACGTGCACGTTGGATTTATGGCGTTCTAACCTCTGAATCAAAAGTTACGGACGATTTAGAGCAGACAAGTCAAGTTGAGCGGCAAGTTAAAATGATAATTCTGAACTAATCAGTGGTGCTCACTGGGTAAAAGCTTATCAATGAAGCATATAATGCATAGCATCAAGCAGTTTGAGATATAATGAATTACTTAGAGGCTTTTTTCAAAAGTTTTTCCAGTCTTAAATTTTGTCATACTATAGAAAATTGAGCTAGATTAACGCGGGCATTGGATCCATGTCATCTGAGCTCTGAATCAAAAGTTACGGACAATTTGGTGCCGATATGTCAAGTTGATTGGCTAGTTAAAAGGAGCATTCTAAACTGATCATTGGTGATCATCAAGCAGTTTGCGATAGATTGGATTACCCGAAGGCTTTGTCATAGCTATTTCAGTCTTAAATTTTGTCACACAATAGAAAGTTGAGCTAGCTTAACGTGGGCGTTGGATTCATCTCATTCTGAGGTCTGAATCAAAAGTTACTGACGATTATGTGCGGACATGTCAAGTTGGTTGGCGAGTTAAAATCATAATTATAAACTGATCATTGGTTTCCATTGAGTAAAAGCTTATTAATGAAGAATAGTGCATGGCATCATGCATTTCACAATAGATTGGATTATTTGGAAGCTTTATTTTAGCTATTTAAGTCTTAAATTTTTTTCATAATATTGAAAATTGACCTTGCTTAACATGGGCATTGAATTCGTGTCATTCAGAGCTCTAAATCAAAATTTACGGACGATTTTGTGCGGACAAGTCAAGTTGATCGACAAGTTAAAATGATCTTTCTAAACTGATCATTCGTACTCATTGAGTAAAAGCTTATAAATGAAAAATAATGCATGGCATCAAGCATTTTGAGATAAAATAGATAACTTGGAGGCTTTATCGTAGCTATTTCAGTCCTACTTTTTCAAAATATAGAAAATTCAGCTAGCTTAACGTGGGCATTATATTCGTGTCATTCTGAGCTTTGAATCAAAAGTTACAAACGATTTAGTGCGGAGATGTTAAGCCAGTTAAAGTGATCATTCTAAACTGATTATTTATTCTCATTAAGCAAAGGCTTATTAATGAAGCATAATATGGGGTATCACGAAGTTTGTGATTGATTCCATTACTTGAAGTCTTTGTCGTAACTATTTTGGTCTTAACTTTTGTCACAATATAGAAAATTAAGCTAGCTTAACGTGGGCATTGAATTCGTGTCATGTTGAGCTCTAAATCAAAAGGTACAATTGATTTTGTGTGGAAATGTCAAGTTGATTGTACTGTTAAAATGATCATTCTAAACTGATTATTGGTGCTCATTGAGTAAAAGCTTCTAAAAGAAGAATAATGCATGCCATCAAGAATTTTGGGATAGAATGGATTACTTGGAGGTTTTATCGTAGCTATTTAGGTCTTAAATTTTTTCACAATATAGAAAATTGAGCTAGCTTAACGTGGGTGTTGGATTCGTGTTATTTTGAGGTTTGAATCAAAATGTATATATGATTTACTGCAGACATGTTAAGCTGATCGGCCAGTTAAAATGATCATTCTAAATTGATCGTTGGTGCTCATTGAGCAAAGGCTTACAAATGAAGCATAATGCATAGCATCACGCCGTTTGGGATATATTGGATTACTTTGAGGCTTTTTGTAGCTATTTTAGCCTAAACTATTGTCACAATATGGAAAATTGAGCTTGCTTAACGTGTGAGTTGGATTGGTGTCATTCTGAGCTCTGAATCAGAAGTTATAGAAGATTTAGTGCGGATATGTCAAGTTGATCGGTCAGTTAAAATGATCATTCTAAACTGATCATTAATGCTCATTAAGTAAAGGCTTATTAATGAAGCATAGTTCACGATAGATTCGATTACTTGAAGGATTTGTCGTAGATGTCTTAGTCTTAAATTTTGTTATAATATAGAAAATTGAGCTAGCTTAACGTGGGCAATGTATTCGTGTCATGCTGAGCTCTGAATCAAAAGTTACGGACAATTTCGTTCCGATACGTCAAGTTGACCGACTATTTAAAATGATCATTCTAAACTGATCATTGGTGCTCATTGAGTAAATGCTTACTAATGAACCATAATTGATGGCATCAAGCAGTTTGCGATATATTGGATTCTTACATTTTTTTCAAAATATTGAAAATTGAGCTAGCTTAATGTTGGCATTGGATTTGTGTCATTCGGAGTTCTCAATCAAAAGTTATGCAAGATTTTGTGCGGACATGTCAAGTTGATCCACGAGTTAAAATGATCATTCTAAACTGATCGTTGGTGCTAACTGAGTAAAGGCTTATTAATGAATCATTGTGCATGACATCATGCAGTTTGCGATAGATTTGATTACTTGGAGGCATTTTTGTTGCTATTTCAGTCTTAAATTTTGTCACAATGAAGAAAATGTAGCTAGCCTAACGTGTACATTGGATTTGTGGCATTCTAAGCTCGGAATCAAAAGTTACGGACGATTTAGAGCGGACAAGTCAAGTTGAGTGCCAAGTTAAAATGATGATTCTATACAAATCAGTGGTGCTCACTGGGTAAAAGCTTATCAATGAAGCATAATGCATGGCATCAAGCAGTTTGAGATATAATGGATTACTTGGAGTCTTTTTCAAATGTATTTCCAGTCTTAAATTTTGTAACACTATAGAAAATTGAGCTAGATTAATGCGGGCGTTGGATTCGTGTCATCTGAGCTCTGAATCAAAAGTTACGGACGATTTCGTGCCGATATGTCAAGTTGACTGGGTAGTTAAAATGTGCATTCCAAACTGATCATTGGTGATCATCAAGCAGTTTGCGGTAGATTGGATTACTCGAAGGCTTTGTCATAGCTATTTCAGTCTTAAATTTTGTCACACAATTGAAAGTTGAGCAAGCTTAATGCAGGCGTTGGATTCATCTCATTCTGAGCTCTGAATCAAAAGTTACTAACGATTTTGTGCAGACATGTCAAGTTGATCGACGAGTTAAAATAATAATTATAAACTGATCATTGGTGCCCATTGACTAAAAGCTTATAAATGAAAAATAGTGCATGGCATCATGCATTTCGGAATAGATTGGATTATTTGGAGGCTTTATTTTAGCTATTTAAGTCTTAAATGTTTTTCATAATATAGAAAATTGAGCTAGCTTAACGTGGGCACTGAATTCGTGCATTCAGAGCTCTGAATCAAATGTTACGGACAATTTTGTGCAGACATGTCAAGTTGATCGACAAGTTAAAATGATCTTTCTAAACTGATCATTCGTATTCATTGAGTAAAAGCTTATAAATGAAGAATAATGCATGGCATCAAGCATTTTGAGATAAAATAGATAACTTGGAGACTTTATCGTAGCTACTTCATTCTATTTTTTTCAAAATATAGAAAATTGAGCTAGCTTAACGTGGGCATTATATTCGTGTCATTCTGAGCTTTGAATCAAAAGTTACAAACTATTTAGTGCGGAGATGTTATGCCAGTTAAAGTGATCACTCTAAACTGATTCTTTATTCTCATTAAGTAAAGCCTTATTAATGAAGCATAATATGGGGCATCACGAAGTTTGTGATTGATTCCATTACTTGAAGTGTTTGTCGTAACTATTTTAGTCTTAACTTTTGTCACAATATAGAAAATTAAGCTAGATTAACGTGGGCATTGAATTCGTGTCATGTTGAGCTCTAAATCAAAAGTTACAGATGATTTTGTGTGGAAATGTCAAGTTGATCGTACTGTTAAAATAATCATTCTAAACTGATCATTGGTGCTTATTGAGTAGAAGCTTCTAAAAGAAGAATAATGCATGCCTTCAAGCATTTTGCGATAGAATGGGTTACTTGGAGGCTTTATCAGAGCTATTTAGGTCTTAAATGTTTTTCACAGTATAAAAAATTGAGCTAGCTTAACATGGGTGTTGGATTCGTGTTATTCTGAGCTTTGAATCAAAATGTATATATGATTTACGACGGATATGTTAAGCTGATCGGCCAGTTAAAATGATCATTCTAAATTGATCATTGGTGCTCATTGAGCAAAGGTTTACAAATGAAGCATAATGCATGGCATCACGCTGTTTGGGATATATTGGATTCTTTGAGGCTTTGTCGTAGCTATTTTAGCTTAAACTATTGTCACAATATGGAAAATTCAGCTTGCTTAACGTGGGAATTGGATTGGTGTCATTCTGAGCTCTGAATCAAAAGTTACAGAAAATTTAGTGCGGATATGTCAAGTTGATCGGTCAGTTAAAATAATCATTCTAAACTGATCATTGATGCTCATTAAGTAAAGGCTTATTAATGAACCATAGTTCACGATAGATTCGATTACTTGAAGGATTTGCCGTAGATGTTTTAGTCTTAAATTTTGTTATAATATAGAAAATTGAGCTAGCTTAATGTGGGCAATGTATTCGTGCATGCTGAGCTCTGAATCAAAAGTTACCGACAATTTCGTTCCGATACGTCAAGTTGACCGACTACTTAAAATGATCATTCTAAACTGATCATTGGTGCTCATTGAGTAAATGCTTACTAATGAAGCATAAATGATGGCATCAAGCAGTTTGCGATAGATTGGATTACACGAAGGCTTTATCGTAGCTATTTCTGTCTTAAATTTTGTCACACTATAAAAAATGGAGGTAGCTTAAGGTGGGCGTTAAATTTGTCTCATTCTGAGCTATGAATCAAAAGCTACTGACAATTTTGTAGGGACATATCAAGTTGATCGCGAGTTAAAATCATAATTCGAAACTGATCATTGGTGGTCATTGATTAAAAGCTTATAAATGAAGAATAGTGCATGGCATCATGCATTTTGCGATAGATTGGATTACTTGGAGGCTTTATTTTAGCTATTTAAGTCTTACATTTTTTTCAAAATATAGAAAATTGAACTAGCTTAACGTGGGCGTTGGATTCGTGTCATTCGGAGTTCTCAATCAAAAGTTACGGAAGATTTTGTGCGGACATGTCAAGTTGATCCGCAAGTTAAAATGATCATTCTAAACTGATCGTTGGTGCTCACTGAGTAAAGGCTTATTAGTGAATTATAGTGCATGACATCATGCAGTTTGCGATATATTAGAGTACTTGGAGGCATTTTTGTAGCTATTTCAGTCTTAAATTTTGTTACAATGAAGAAAATTTATCTAGCTTAACGTGTATGTTGGATTTGTGGCATTCTAAGCTCAGAACCAAAAGTTACGGACGATTTAGAGCGGAGAAGTCAAGTTGAGCGGCAAGTTAAAATGATAATTTTTAACTAATCAGTGGTGCTCATTGAGTAAAAGCTTATCAATGAAGCATAATGCATGGCATCAAGCAGTTTGAGATATAATGGATTACTTGGAGGCTTTATCAAAAGTATTTCTAGTCTTAAATTTTGTCACACTATAGAAAATTGAGCTAGATTAACACGGGCAATGGATTCGTGTCATAATCAAAAGTTACGGACAATTTTGTGCCGATATGTCAAGTTTACTGGCTAGTCAAAATGAGCATTCTAAACTGATCATTGGTGATCATCAAGGAATTTGCGATAGATTGGATTACTCGAAGGCTTTGTCATAGCAATTTCAGTCTTAAATTTTCTCACACAATAGAAAGTTGAGCTACCTTAACGTGGGCGTTGGATTCATCTCATTTTGAGCTCTGAATAAAAAGTTACTGACGATTTTGTGCAGACATGTCAAGTTGATCGGCGAGTTAAAATCATAATTATATACTGATCATTGGTGCCCATTGAGTAAAAGCTTATTAATGAAGAATAGTGCATGGAATCATCCATTTCGCAATAGATTTGATTATTTGGAGGCTTTTTTTAGCTATTTAAGTCTTAAATGTTTTTCATAATATAGAAAATTGAGCTAGCTTAATGTGGGCATTGGATTCGTGTCATTCAGACCTCTGAATCAAAAGCTACGGACAATTTTGTGCGGACATGTCAACTTGATCGACAAGTTAAAATGATCTTTCTAAACTGATCATTCGTACTCATTGAGTAAAAGCTTATAAATGAAGAATAATGCATGCATCAAACATTTTGAGATAAAATGGATAACTTGGAGGCTTTATCGTAGCTATTTCAGTCCTATTTTTTCAAAATATAGAAAATTGAGCTAGCTTAACGTGGGCATTATATTCGTGTCATTCTGAGCTTTGAATCAAAAGTTACAAACGATTTAGTGAGGAGATGTTAAGCCAGTTAATGTGATCATTCTAAACTGATTATTTATTCTCATTAAGTAAAGGCTTATTAATGAAGCATAATATGAGGCATCACAAAGTTTGTGATTGATTCCATTACTTGAAGTCTTTGTCATAACTATTTTAGTATTAACTTTTGTCACAATATAGAAAATTAAGCTAGCTTAACGTTTGCATTGAGTTCATCATTGAGTAAAGGCTTATTAATGAATCATAATTCATGGCATCAATCAGTTAGCGATAGATTGGATTACTCGGGGGCTTTTTCATAGGTAATATAGTCTTAAATTTTTTCACAATATAGAAAATTGAGCTGGCTTAATGTGAGCATTGGATTCGTGTCATTTTGAGCTCCGAATCAAAAGTTACAGACAATTTAGTGCGGACATGTCAAGTTGATCGGTATTTTGGCACGTCTGCCGGCCCAAGCGGTACCGCCGGACCCTCGACCAACAGGACCGGACCGATCAGCATTGCCGGCGGAGAGGCCCAAACTTCCGGCACAATTGGTGGCGACGTGAATGATACTGCCGGTCCCCTTGGTGACGCCGCCGACTCCTGGATCAACTTAGCCGGTCCAGAAGGCATTCCGGCCAGTACCTCGAACAGTCCAGCCTGTACAAGCAATCCAGCCAAGTACATGGGCATTTCCGCTTCTACACAAGGAGACTCATACCACATAAGCTACCAGCTTCAGGACATGCATCTAGAGGAAGTCTCTAAACCAGTGGTGCCACCAGGAGCAATGACAAGGAGTAGATCAAGAGCACTCTTCCACAAGTTCAGCTTATGGGTCGACAAGCTCCTAGAAGAAGATCGACTAAGGACAGTGGCCAGAAGTGCAAAGAAGAGTCCAAAGGCTTCTCAACAATACAAGGGACTTCAGAGACTTGGGCTTTAGTGGCAAGAGAGGTCAGGCCCCAAAGATTCCTAACCCTACTCCAAGTCGAAGACTAGGAGCAAGGCGCGTGCATGCCACAAGGACGGCCACCTTCCATTTCTTGGCCGTGAGGTAAGAAAGGTAAGTTTTCAATTCGAATATATGCCTCTTTCTGTTTTGCAGGGTAGGATCTAGATTGTTTACATTTTTGAGTCAAAGACATTTTAGGAATAGGTCCTTTTTTGGTTATGCACTTTTGTATATTTTCCATTTGTGCACTTTTGTAAACTTTCCTTTTCTTTCTTTGAGTCGACCCTAGAAGGTCAAGCTGTCGAGCATATTAATAAGGCTCCTTCCAGCATTGTAGTTCGACAACCTTTTTGATATTAATAAAGTAGAACTTTATTCCAACAAGCTTTCTCTCAAAAGAGACTTGTGCGCTTCGAATCTAGTCGACACCAGCCCTCCTAGCTCTAAGTTTGTGATTTATCACGAGGTTCATCACCCCTCGTGTGGTTCACCTCAGCCTCCCATCCAATACCAAACTAAAAACCCCTATCCAAGAAGTGTAAGGTTCTCAGCTAACCTTCTCCAAACAGCCCACGCGCATATAAGCCTTGAATCGAGGCTTGTATCATTTTGGTATCAGAGCTTAAAGCTCCTAAACCAGGTTGTTTCTATCCTTTAGTTAGTTTTGTTCTTGCTCTTGTATTAGTTTAACTCGCATTCAAGAAAAATCAAAAAAATAACACTAAACTCCAAACCGAGTGCATCTAGCTTCTACGTGTATCACTAGGGCTTAGATTCACTTTTGCATTGCCATTCACGTTTTCCTTTTTGTTCAAATCATATTTCCATTATTTTTAAGTTAAATTAAAAAGAAAAGAAAAAGAAAATAGGAAAAATACCAAAAGAATTCGAATTGGACAGCTAGCACAAGTTGTAGGAAGTTTCCATTTTTCTAAACTTTCCTTTTTTTCAGGTTTTTCCTTTTTCTCAACTTTTTCCTTTTTGCAAATTCGAATTCCCCTATAAAAGAAAACCCTCCTAATCCACTTAGGAGAAAAATAACTTGTGTTTCTTTCTTGTAGCACAATGGCAGAAGAGAATAGAGATGCAGCTGAGGCCATGATGGCCATGTTCACCACCCTCCAAACGCAACTCGCATCAATAGGCGAGAGGTTGGAGCGCGTGGAGAGGCATGTGAGATTCCAGGCCATAAGGCACGTGAGAGTTGAGCAAGACCGTGCTGAGGGTCCTGAGCACCTTAGGACACGGCAGGAACAGGAGGAGCCCCAGCTAGATGGAGATGAGGACGCACAACCTCATAACTATCACCATAGGCCGAGAGGACCTTCATTTATACGCTTTTACTGAAGGAGAAGCAATGATAAGTTTAGAATGATCATTTCAACCCATCGATCAACTTGACATGTCCGCACTAAATCGTCTATAACTTTTGATTTACAGTTAGAAAAGACATGAATCCAACACCCAGGTTAAGCTAGCGCAATTTTCCATATTGTGATATAATTAAGACCCAAATACACTTCGAAAAAGCCTCAATGTAATCCAATGTATCCCAAACTGCGTGATGTCATGCATTATGCTTCACTTATACGCTTTTACTTAAGGAGCACCAATGATAAGTTTTGATTTAGAGCTCAAAAGGACATGAGTCCAACTCCCATGTAAACTTAGCCCAATTTTCCGTATTGTGACAATATTTGAGACTGAAAGAGTAACGAAAACTCCTCCAAGTAATCGAATGTATTGCAAACTACGTGATGCCATGCATTTTGCTTCATTTATATGCCGTTACTTAAGGAGAACCAATGATCAGTTTAGAATGATCATTTTAACTAGCCGATCAACTTGACATGTTTCCGCACTAAATCGTCCGTAATTTTTGATTTAGAGTTCAAAATGACACAAATCCAACGCCCACGTTAATGTAGCTCATTTTCCAATATAATGGCAAAATTTAAGTCCCAAATAGGTACGACAAAGCCTCCAAGTAATCCAATCTATCCCAAACTGCGTGATTCCATGCATTATGCTACATTTATTAGCTTTTACTTAAGGAGGACCAATGATCAGTTTATAATTATCATTTTAACTGTCCGATCAACTTGACATGTACGCACTAAATCGTCCGTAACTTTTGATTTAGAGTTCAGAATGACACGAAGCCAATGCCCACGTTAAGCTAGCTCAATTTTCTATATTGTGACAACATTTGAGACTGAATGAGCTATGACAAAGCCTCCAAGTAATCCAATGTATCCCAATCTGATCAACTTGACATGTCCGCACTAAATCATCATTAACTTTTGATTTAGAGCTCAAAAGGACAAGAGTCCAACTCCCATGTTAACTTAGCCCAATTTTCCGTATTGTGACAATATTTGAGACTGAAAGAGTAACGAAAACTCCTCCAAGTAATCGATTGTATTGCAAACTACGTGATGCCATGCATTTTGCTTCATTTATATGCCATTACTTAAGGAGAACCAATGATCAGTTTAGAATGAACATTTTAACTGGCCGATGAACTTGAGATGTACGCACTAAATCGTCCATAACTTTTGATTTATAGTTCAGAATGAGAGGAATCCAACGCCCACGTTAAGCTAGCTAAATTTTCAATATTGTGACAACATTTGAAGCTGAACGAGCTATGAAAAAGCCTCTAAGTAATCCAATGTATCTCAAACTGCGTGATGCCATGTATAATGCTTGATTTATAAGTCTTTACTCAAGGAACCACAATGATCAGTTTAGAATGATCATTTTAACTAGCCGATCAACTTGACATGTCCGCACTAAATCGTCTGTTACTTTTTATTTAGAGTTCAGAATGACAGAATCCAACGCCCACGTTAAGCTAGCTCAAGTTTCTATTGTGTGACAACATTTGAGACTGAAAGAGCTTCGACAAAGCCTCCAAGTAATCCAATATATCCAAAACTCCATGATGCCATGCATTATGCTTCGTTTATAAGCCTTTACTCAAGGAGCACCAATGATCAACTTTGAATGATCATTTTAACTGGCCGACCAACTTGACATGTCTGCATTAAATCTTCCGTGAGTTTTGATTTAGACTTCAGAGTGACACGAATACAGTGCCCACGTTAATCTAGCTGAATTTTATTTATTGTGACAACATTTGAGAATGAAAGAACTACGACAAAGCCTCCAAGTAATCTAATGTATCCCAAACTAGGTGATGCCATCCATTTTGCTTCATTTATATGCCATTACTTAAGGAGCACCAATGATCAGTTTAGAATGATCATTTTAACTGGATGATGAAGTTGACTTGTCCGCACTAAATCGTCCGTAACTTTTGATATAAAGTTCAGAATGAAACGAATCCAACACCCATGTTAAGGTAACTCAATTTTCTATATTTTGAAAACATTTGAGACTGAAAGAGCTATGAAAAATCCTTCAAGTTATCCAATGTATCCCAAACTGGGTGATGCCATGCATTATGCTTCATTTATAAGACTTTACGTAAGGAGCACCAATCATCAGTTTAGAATGATCATTTTAACTGGCCGATCAACTTGACATGTTCACACAAAATCGTTTGTAAATTTTGATTTGGAGTTCGGAATAACACGAATCCAGTGCCCAGGTTAAGCTAGCTAAATTTTCCATATTGTGACAACATTTGAGATTGAAAGAGCTACGAAAAAGCCTCCAAATAATTCAATGTATCCCAAACTGCGGATTGCCATTCGTTATGCTTCATTTAAGCCTTTAGTCAAGGAGCACCAATGATAAGTTTAGAATGATCATTTTAAATGACCGATCAATTTTACATATGCGCACTAAATTGTCTATAACTTTTGATTTAGAGCTCAAAGTAACATGAGTCCAACGCCCACGTTAAGCTAGCTCAATTTTCCATATCGTGACAGCATTGGAGACTAAAAGAGGAACGAAAAAGCCTCTAAGTTATCCAATACATCCCAAACTGCGTGATGTCATTGATTATGCTTCATTTATAACCCTTTACTCGAGGAGCACTAATTATCAGTTTAGAATGATCATTTTAACTGGCCGATAACCTTGACAAGTCCACATTAAATCGTCCGTAACTTCTGATTTAGAGTTCAAAATGACACGAAACAACCGCCCACATTAAGCAAGCTCAATTTTCTGTATTGTGACAAAATTTATGACTGAAATAGCTACAAGAAAGCCTCCAAGTAATCCAAACTATTCCAAATTGCGTGATGCCATTATAGAATGAAAGAGCTCGGACAAAGCCTCCAAGTAATCCAATGTATCCCAAACTGCGTGATGCAATGCATAATGCTTCGTTTATAAGTCTTTACTTAAGGAGCACCAATGATTAGTTTAGATTGATCTCTTTAACTGGCCGATCAACTTGACATGTACGCACAAAATCGTCCATAATTTATGATTTAGAGTTCAGAATGACACGAATCCGACTCCCGTGATAAGCTAGGTCAATTTTCTATATTGTGACAACATTTGAGACTGAAAGAGCTACGACAAAGCCTCCAAGTAATCCAATGTATCCCAATATGTGTGATGCCATGCATTATGCTTCATTTCTAAGCCTTTACTCAAGGAGCACCAATGATCAGTTTAGAATGATTATTTTAACTCGATGATGAAGTTGACTTGTCCGCACTAAATCGTCCGTAACTTTTGATTTATAGTTCAAAATGAAACAAATCTAACGCCCATGTTAAGCTAACTCAATTTTATATATTTTGACAACATATGAGACTGAAAGAGCTATGAAAAAGCCTTCAATTTATCCGATATATCCCAAACTGCGTGATGCCATGCATTATGTTTCATTTATAAGCCTTTAGTTAAGGAGCACCAATTCTCAGTTTAGAATGATCATTTTAACTGGCCGATCAACTTGACATGTTCACACAAAATAATTTGTAAATTTTGATTTAGAGTTTAGAATAACACGAATCCAACGCCCAGGTTAAGCTAGCTAAATTTTCCATATTGTGACAACATTTGAGATTGAAAGAGCTACGAAAAACCGTCCAAATAATTCAATGTATCCCAAACTGCAGGTTGTCATTCATTATGCTTCATTTATAAGGCTTTACTCAAGGAGGACCAATAATAAGTTTAGAATGATCGTTTTAACTGGCCGATCAATTTGACATGTCCGCACTTAATTGTCCGTAACTTTTGATTTAGAGTTCAAAATGACACGAATCCAACGCCCAATTTAAGCTAGCTCAATGTTCGGTATTGTGACAATATTAGAGACTGAAAGAGCTATGACAAAACCTGCAAGTAATCCAATGTATCCCAAACTACGTGATTCCATGCATTATGCTTCATTTATAACCCTATACTCAAGGAGCACCAATGATTAGTTTAGAGTGATCATTTCAACTAGTCGATCAACTTGACATGTCCGCACTACATCGTCCGTAACTTTTGATTTAAAGTTTGAAATGACACGAATCGAACGCCCTGGTTAAGCTAGCTCAATTTTCTATACTGTGAAAAAATTTAAGACTGAATTACCTATGACAAAGCCTACAAGTAATCCAATATATTGCTAACTGCTTGATACCCTGAATTATGCTTCATTAATAAGCTTTTACTCAATGAGCACCAATTATTAGTTTAGAATGATCAATTAACTAGCCGGTTAACTTGACATGTCCGCACTAAATCATATGTAACGTCTTATTCAGATCTCAGAATGACACGAATCCAATGCCCACGTTACGCTACCTCAATTTTCTACTAGCTCAATTTTCTATAGTGTAATAAAATTTAAGATTGAAATAGCTATGACAAAATCTCCAAGTAATCCAATCTATCGCAAACTTCTTTATGCCATGCATTATGCTTCATTAAAAAGCTTTTTCTCAATGAGCACCAATGATCAGTTTAGAATCATCATTTTAACTCACCAGTCAAATTGACATGTCCGCACTAAATCGTCTGTAACTTTTGATTCAGAGCTCAGAATGCCATAAATCCAAAGCCCACGTTAAGGTAGCTAAATTTTCTATATTGTGAAAAAATTAATACTTAAATAGCTACGACAAAGCCTCCATGTAATGGAATCTATTGCAACTGCGTGATGCCATGCATTATGCTTCATTAATAAGCCTTTACTTAATGAGCACTAATGATAAGTTTAGAATGATCATTTTAACTGACCGATCAACTAGACATGTCCACACTAATGCTTCTGTAACTTTTGATTCCGAGCTCAGAATGACACGAATCCAACGCCCAAGTTAAGCTAGCTCAATTTTCCATATTGTGATAACATTTTAGGTTGAAAGAGCTACGACAAAGCCTCAAAGTAATCCAATATATCCCAAACTGCATGATGCCATGCATTATACTACATTTGTAAACCTTTGCTCAATGAGCACCAATGATCAGTTTAGAATGATCACTTTAACTGGTCGATCAGCTTAACATGTCTGCACTATATCGTCTGTAACTTTTGATTTAGAGCTCTGAATGACATAAATCAAACGCCCACGTTAAGCTAGCTAAATTTTTATATTGTGAAAAATTTTAAGACTAAAATAGCTATGATAAAGCTTCCAAGTAATCCAATCTATCACCAATTGCTTGATGTCATGCATTATTCTTCATTTATAAGCTTTTACTATGATCAGTTTAGAATAATAATTTTAACTCACCGATCAACTTGACATGTGTGCACTAAATCATCCGTAGCTTTTGATTCAGAGCTAAAAACGACACGAATCCAACGCCCACGTTAAGCTAGCTAAATTTTCAATATTGTGACAAAATTTAAGACTGAAATAGCTATGATAAAGCCTTCAAGTAATCAAATGTATCGCAACCAGTGTGATGCCATGCATTATGCTTTATTGATAAGCTTTTACTCAATGAGCATCAATGATCAGTTTAGAATGATGATTTTAACTGGACAACCAGCTTAACATGTCCTCACTAAATTGTATGTAACTGGATTTCAGTGAAATATTACATGCACATGACAAAATTGGTGGCCCGGTAAGACAACCGTGGAGTCAAATTGATTTTCAATACATGGTGTCCACATGTATGATGTCGGATTTACAATTTCAAGGGAGTAATATGACATGGGTGGGAACTAGTAATAATCAGCTAGTTCAATGTTGGCTAGATCGAGCTATGGTAAATGATGAATGGAAAGCAATTTACCCAGATTCAATAGTCCATTATTTAGATATGATTGATTCCGATCATCGGCCAGGCATAATCAAAATACGTTGACAATCAGAATTCGGAAAATGGATGTTGCAATATGATTCACGTTGGACAACTTGTGATGGCTTTAATAGTATTGTGAGTAATACATGGAATGATTATGAACATACATCTACTTCATATTTATTATCTCGACTTACGACTTGTCGGAAAAGAATGTCCTATTGGAAGAGAAATTCTTATGTAAATGCTAACCTTAGAATTCAGCAACTTACTGCTGCAATCGACATTGCTAATACCAAGCATCATAGTGACCCAGCTACAATTTTGTCTCTGAAGAAGGATTTGATATTAGCTTATGAGGATGAGGAAATTTTTTGGAAATTAAAAAGTCGGAATCGATGGCTTAAGGACGGAGATAGAAATACAAGATACTTCAATGCAGAAACAAAAAACAGGAGAGCTCGAAATCGTATTACTTCGATCAAGTCAGATAATGGTGAGGATGTGTTTGGAAATAAAGCTATTGCCCACAATGCTCAGACTTATTTTTCAGCTTTATTCAAAGCATCACCATAGGAAAACATGGATCATATCCTCTCGAATGTGAAGATAGTTGTTTCCAATGATATCAATTCAGAGTTGGTCAAAACAGTTACGAAAGATGAAGTATTCGAAGTCATCTCCTCAATTGGCGCTAATAAAGCCCCAGGCCCAGATGGATTTTCGTCAGCCTTTTTCCAACAACATTGGCAGACTGTTGGGGATGCAACAGGACAAATGACACCGGATTTCAACCATACTAACATTTGTCTCATTCCAAAGATGGATTGTGGGAAATCTATAAAGATTTCCGACCTATATCCCTTTGTAATATAATTTACAAAGTTATCTCTAAAATCCTCGTCATTCGTTTAAAGCGATACCTTAATACATTTGTGTCAAAAAATCAGGCAGTTTTTATACCTATGAGATTAATCACGGATAATGTGTTAATTGCTCATGAAGCATTACATTCCTTAAGGGTTCAGACATCCGCTGCAAAATCATTTATGGCTGTTAAAACAGACATCAATAAAGTTTATGACCGTATTGAATGGAGCTTCTTGGAAGCAGTTCTTCTGAGAAAAGAATTCTCGTCTCAATGGACAAATTGGGTAATGCAGTGCATCACCACAGTATCTTTTTCAGTTCTCATTAATGGAAGCCCCTTTGGTAACTTTCTTCCAGGACGTGGTTTTACGTCAAGGGGATCCATTTATCCCCCTATTTGTTCATTCTGTGTGCAGATGTTTTATGCTCGACGATTCATACTGCTGTATTGAATAATCAGATTCAGGCCTTGAGAATTTCTTGGAATGGACCTACAACCTCTCATCTTTTATTTGCGGATGATTCACTGTTCTTTATCCTAGCTGATCGGAAAAATGTTACCAGTCTCCAAAATGTTTTCCAGGAATATGGTAGGGCTTCAGGACAGATTATTAATATGGACAAATCATCAGTCATTTTTGGGATTAAAGTTTTCGAACGTACGAGAAGACATGTACAACAATCGTTACAAATATATAAGATTGGTGGAGGAGGAATATGTCTTGGGCTACTGGAACAGTTTAAATGTAACAAATGTCAGATGTTTAAGTACATTATCGACAAAGTTCATTCTCGTATTTCAGGATAGCAAACAAAATTTCTATCACCTGCTGGAAAAGAAATTTTAATAAAAGCTGTTGCTTTTGGTATGCCGGTTTATTCGATGAACGTGTTTAAATTGCCTAATGAAATATGTAACCTGTTGAATAAAGCGTTATCTCAGTTCTGGTGGGGACTCTCAGACTACAAACAAAAATTTTCATGGGTTTCTTGGAAGAAAATGGCTACCCCAAAAAGAATGGGAGGTTTAGGTTTTCGTGATTTTCAGAATTTTAATCAGGCTCTACTAGCCAATCTTTGTTGGAAGCTCCAAACCAGACCAGAATGCCTTCTTTCGAGAATCTTAAAACATCAATACTTTCCAAAGAGGGATTTGATTTCTGCTACTTTAAGTTGTCGCCCCTCATTTGGTTGGCAGTCACTTCTTCATGGACGGGATCTTCTAAAATCAGGGTTACATCGGATTTTTGGTGATGGAGTATACACATGCATAGGAGATACAAATTGGCTTCCTATCTGTCCATTTCGTGCACCCAAACTGCTACCTATACCAACCCACTGTTAAAAAATCGATTTACTCATTGATCGAACCACTGGACATTGGAATGCAGATATCATTAACGATTTGATTGAACAAGAAGATCATCACCTTATCTATAAAATCTATCTTCTGCCTGAATCAAGTTAAAGATGATTGGTATTGGAAATTATCTAACAATGGAGTATATTTTGTTAAGTCTGGCTACTATCATGCTATTAATGAAAATGACAACGGGTCTTTCGGTATTCAACCTCATTTGGCAAATCATCAGGATCTCACTAAGTGTAATTGGCCTCTGAAGATTCCACCAAAGATACAACATTTTTTGTGGCGATTGTTGTCTCGAGATTACCTTTAAAATCACATTTAAAGCATCGACATATTCTCTCAGACGATCAGTGCACCCGTTGCTATGACTTCGAAGAAACAGAACTACACACATTTTTTCTATGTCATTATTCTCAAATGATGTGGAGAAAATGGGTATTCTAACAACTACCATTTGTAGTCCATCTACTACTATTCATGACAATGTCAGATATTTAATAGCAAGTTATAATCAGTTTAATTACGATTCGCCATAGAAGTTTATTCCTTTCTTTGTCCTCTGGCGCTAATGGAAAGTCAGGAATGATCTTACTTTCAACAATAAGGACTTATCAGTGGATTCTCTGTTACAAATAAGCCACGACGATGCTCTGGAATGGAGAAATCAAAATTTCAAGATAGATGAAAATTGACCATCAACGACATTTAATTCTACCCTTTCAAAATGGAAATCACCACCTCCACAATTGTTAAATGTAACTACGATTCTGCTCATCGGGAAGGCAATTCTTTTTCAGGTTTAGGATGGATTGTACGCGTTAATAGCAGCTTTTTATTTAATGCAGGAAAAGGAAAGTTTCAGGGACGTTATACTGTTATTTAAGCGGAATTTACTGCACTTATCTAGGCCTTACAATGCACGTGGTCTTTGGGATTCCGATATGTTATCTTTGGAGGAGATAATTTGACAATAAATAATCTTCTACACAATACAACTGTCAATCACTAACTCCAACATTATATCAATACGATCAAATTATGGTTCAACAAGTTTGAAGGAATCAAATTTCAACAACAACCGCGATCATGCAATCAAGTGGCAGATGTCTTGGCTAAATCATCAATTATTTCTCCAGATGTTTGGAATATTTACTCATCTTATCCCTATTTTTTAAAGATCTTTTGTAAACAATGATATTGATCGATAATAAAATCATTATTTCTGGCAAAAAAATTGTCTACAACTTTTGATTCAGAGCTTAGAAGGACACGAATCCAACACCCATGTCAAGCTAGCTCAATTTTATACTTGTGAAAAAATTTAAGACTGAAATAGCTACGATAAAGCCTCCAAGTAATCCATTGATATGATGCTGATGAGGATCACACTCCTGATCAACTCCAAATAGTTGTGGAAGAGTGGATGAATGGATTGAAGTTCCAGAATGGGTGAAACGATGGTGTAACTTGCGGATGTGTGAGCTCTTAAGTGGATGGATCCGAGAACAAGGGGAAATGGATGATACTTCTCAAGGATGGTGGAAAATCCATGGACTATCTGCTTGCTCTGTGTGAATGACAAAGGCCAGGCACATTGGGCAAGGGGTGAACTGAATTGAAACTTCCAAGGGGGATGAAGATCCCTTAGACTTTCGGCTCTCGAGAAGAATGGGAAAGTGTTCTAAAATTCCTTATTCAAAAGGATGACCAAATGAGTTTAAGAAGGAGATTTGCCATTAAAATGTTTGATGATTCAGAAAGAAGGATACAAGAGTGTACTTATAGTAGTCTAGACATTGAAAATGACTCCTAAAATTCTACCAAAACTTTAAAGGAAATACTTAGGGAATTACAAAGACAACTAAGACAAAGACTAAGAAGTAAATAATGTTTTGACTTGATTCTTCCTTTCTTATTTCGTATATGATTAGATAAAATGGGACTGGGTCACCAGGAGACTGTGATAAAGTTCCTTGAGCTTCCCTCATGAAAAACTTATCATAGAAAACCCATTGAGACAAAACTAAGAATAGGGAAAAAGAGTACAATCTTAGTCACCTCTCTTGGTGAGGTTTATGTGGCTTGAATCACAACAAATGTGGTTGAATTAGCACACACCAAACTTGCCTGAATGGTGTTGAGAATGTGCTGTAGTGTTGTCTTAAGTTTGGCTTGCTTGGACCGGGTAATGGGGCCATTGAAGTTTTGTAGGCTTTCATCTCCAATATCCGCGGGTTGTAGTGGCTTCTTCCGCCTCTGGTTCAAACTGCTCCTTAGGTTGTGGTTCCTTGCTGGCCATGCTCACATCATTCTCCCCGAGTTGGGAAGGATTTGACCTCAAGTATGTTTCATCTGCAAAATATGGAACCAAATCAGTGATATTGAAGCTTGAACTCACTTGATACTTACATTGAAGATCCAGCTGGTAGGCATTGTCATTGATCTTCTTGATGACTTTGAATGGGCCATCAATTCTAGGCATTAACTTGGATTTCCTTTCACTTGGAAATCTATCTTTACGCAAATGGATCGACACCAAGTCTCCTTCCTCAAATGATAACTCCTTTCGGCCTTTATTGGCTTGTTGAGCATACAACTTAGTCTTATTTTCAATATTGAGCCGAGCCTTGGGATGAATTTTTTTAACCAACTGAGCCTTTTCTTTCCATCCAGGCTTGTCCTTTCACTCAAAGGTAAAGGAATTAGATCCAAAGGTGAGATGGAATTGAACCCATAAAAAATTTCGAATGGTGAGTACTTAGAAGTAGTATGCCTAGCATGATTATATGCAAATTCATCATGAGGCAAACATTCTTCCCAAGTCCTAAGATTCTTTTTAATCAAAGCTCTTAACAAGTAGACAAGGTTCTATTAACTACTTCAGTTTGACCATCCGATTGCGGGTTACAAGTTGTGGAGAAACAAAGCTTAGTTCCTAGCTTAGACCAAAGTGTTTTCCAAAAGTAACTAAGGAACTTTGTGTCTCTATATGATATTATGGTCCTAGGAATGCCATGAAGTCTAGCTATCTCCTTAAAGAATAACCCGGCAATGTTAACGGCATCATCCTTCTTATGACAAGGAATAAAGTGAGCCATTTTGCAAAACCTATCAACTACAACGAACACAGAATCCTTTCCAGTCTTAGTTCTAGACAATCCAACAACAAAATCCATAGATATAGCATGCCAAGGGTGCAAAGGTACAGGATAAGGGGTATACAAACCGTGCTTTTGGATTGTGGATTTGGCTTCCTTGCACGTTACACATATTTGGCAAGTTTTCTCAGCATCATTCCTCATGTGTGGCCAAAAGAAGTGTTCCTGCGATACATTTAATGTTTTGCCACGCCAAAGTGACCCATATGACAACTTGAATGTGCTTCCTTAATAAACAAATCTCAGAAAGAGGAGTTAGGTACACATAACCGATTATCATAAAACAAGAAGCCTTCACTCTTAAAGTGTTTTCTAGTACCAAACTTCTCACAAGAAGAAAAATATCCTTAAAATCCGCATCAGTAGCATATAACTCTTTGATTTTCTTAAATCTTAGCAGTTTTACTTCTAAAGAGTTCAAGAGCACATACCTCCGAGAAAGAGCATCGGTTACTACATTCTCTTTACTTTTCTTGTATTTGATCAGATAAGGGAAGGTCTCAATGAATTCGACCCACATAGCATGTCTTTTGTTCAGCTTTTGTTGCCCTTTGAGATGTTTGAGTGACTAATGGTCGGTATGGATGACAAACTCCTTGGGCCAAATATAATGTTGCCATGTTTGCAAGGCCCTCACAAGCACATATAGTTCTTTGTCATAGGTTGGGTAATTTAGTGTGGCCCCTCCAAGTTTCTCACTAAAGTAGGCTATGGGCTTCCATTCCCACATAAGAACAGAACCAATACCAACTCTTGAGGCATCACATTGAATTTCAAAAGTTTTATCAAAGTTAGGAAGAGATAGCGCCGGGGAATGTGTAAGCTTGTCTTTCAAGGTTAGGAACTTGCGGCTGCTCCCACTTAAATCCCACATTCCTTTTTATAACCTCAGTGAGTGGAGCTGCTACAGTGCTAAAGCCCATGACAAATCTCCAGTAAAACCCAGCTATGCCATGGAAGCTCCTTACTTCCCCAACATTATTTGGACTCGGCCACTCCTTAATCGCTTTTATCTTTTCCTCATCAACCTTAATACCATCTGTACTCAGAACAAACCCTAAGAAGACAAGTTTATCTGCTCCAAAATTACATTTCTTAAGATTGGCATACAAGGTTTCCTTTCTAAGCACTTCAAAAACCTTTCTGAGGTGTTCTACATGATCATCTAAGGTTCGGCTAAAAACTAGATTTTCATCAAAGTATACTACCACAAAATGAGCTATAAATTCCCTAAGGGCATGGTTAATGAATCTCATGAAGGTACTAGGTGCATTTGTCAAGCCAAAAGGCATTACTAACCACTCATATAAACCTTGTTTAGTTTTAAATACAGTTTTCCACTCATCACCTTCTTTCATCCTAATTTGGTGATAACCACTCTTAAGATCTACCTTAGAGAAGATTCTAGAACCATGCAATTCATCTAACATATCATCTAATCTAGGTATAGGATGGAGATACTTTACAGTGATATTGTTGATGGCTCTACAATCAACACACATTCTCCAGCTTCCATCCTTTTTTGGGACAAGCAAAACAGGTACAACACACGGGCTCATACTTTCGCGGATATGACCTTTCTCCATAAGTTCAGTGACTTGCTGTTGAAGCTCCTTGGTCTCCAGGGCATTGGTTCTGTAGGCTGGCTTGTTGGGAAGAGATGCTCCTGGTAGAAATTCAATTTGGTGCTCAATTCCCAAGAGTAGTGACCAAAGCCCTTACACTTAAAACACTGAATTTCCCTAGTTTTGGTGCTAGAACCCATATCCATTCCCTTAAGTTTCGAATCTTCTACCTTAGGTTCAGTGAAAGGCTTGTAATCTTTGCTAGACTTATCCTCCTTAGATTGGCTAAACCTAGTAGAACTAAATCCGGGTTTAGGGTTTTTCCTCTTAAGTTCTTTTGCGAACATGATAGCCTTATGGAGAAGTTCTTCTATTTCAACATAATTGTGAACCTCTAGCCTATCTATGATTTCCCTATTAAGGCCACCCATAAACCTAGCCATAGTGGCTTTACTATCCTCTTGAACATCAGCCATAAGCAATAAGGTTTCTATCTCCTCAAAGTACTCCTCTACGGGTCTAGATCCTTGAGATAGGTTTCTAAGGTTAAAGTGAAGTTCCCTATGGTAGTGGCTAGGTATAAACCTTTTCCTCGTGATTAATTTCATCTGGTTCCATGAATCTATAGGCAAATCCCCAGCCCTTCTCTTAGAAGTAACTAATTGATCCTACCAACTTAAGGCATAATCTTTAAAAGCGGTTGGTGCTACTCTAAACTTACTATCCTGAGTGTATTCCCTACAATCAAAGACTATTTCTATCTTCTTTTCACACTCTAGATACTCCTCAGGGTCATTGGTTCCATGGAAAGAGGGAATCTTGATTTTAAGGCCAGCCAAAGGGTCGCGAGGATTGGGTTGGTTATTCCTATGCGGTTGGTCGTCTCTTGGCCGCCTTCTCCTAGGGTGTTGTGACCTAGATGAGTGACTGTAGTATTGCTCAGTATCAGAAGGTGGCTGGTTTATCCTAAGTCGGTCATTTTAGAATGATCATTTTAACTTGCCGATCAACTTGACATGTCCGTACAAAATTGTCCGTAACTTTTGATTCAAAGCTCACAATGAGAAAAATCCAACGCCGATGTTAAGATAGCTCCATTTTATATAATGTGACAAACTTTAGGACTGAAATAGCTACGACAAAGCCTCCAAGTAATCTAATCTATCGTAAACTGCTTGATGCCATGCATTATGCTTCATTAATAAGCTTTTATTCAATGAGCACCAATGATCATTTTAGAATGATCATTTTAATTCGCCAGTCAACTTGACATGTCCGCACCAAATCGTCTGTAACTTTTGATTCAGAGTTCATAATGCCACGAATCCAACACCAACATTAAGCTAGCTAAATGTTCTATATTGTGATAGAATTTAAGACTTAAATAGCTACGATAATGCCTCCATGTAATCGAATCTATCGTAAAAAGTGTGATGACATGCATTATGCTTCATTGATAAGCCTTTACTCAATGAGCACCAATGATGAGTTTAGAATGATCATTTTATCTGGCCGATCAGCTTAACATCTCCACACTAAATTGTTTGTAACTTTTGATTCAGAGCTACGAATGACACGAATCCAATGCCTACGTTAAGCTAGCTAAATTTTCTATATTGTGAAAAAATTAAAAACTGAAATAGATACAACAAAGCCTCCAAGTAATGCAATCTATCGCAAAATGCTTGAAGCCGTGATTCTTCATTTATAAGGTTTTACTCTATGAGCACCAATGATCACTTTACAATGATCATTTTAACTCACCGATCAACTTGACATATCCGCAAAAATTTGTCTGTAACTTTTGATTCAGAGCTCATAATGATACGAATCGAATGCCCATGTTAAGCTAGGTAAATGTTCTATAGTTTGACAAAATTTAAGACTGAAATACCTATGACAAAGCCTCCAAGTAATCCAATCTATCGCAAAGTCCTTGATGCCATGCATTATGCCTCATTAATATGCTTTTATTTAATGAGCACCAATGATCATTTTAGAATGATCATTTTAATTCTTTGGTCAACTTGACATGTCCGCCCTAAATCATCTGTAACTTTTGATTCAAAGCTCAGAATGCCACGAGTCCAACGCCGACGTTAAGCTAGCTAACTATTCTATATTGTGACAAGATTTACGATGGAAGTAGCTACAATAAATCCTCCAAAGAATCCAATCTATCGCAAAATGCTTGATGCCATGCATTATTCTTCATTTATAAGCCTTTACTCAATGAACAACAATGATTAGTTTAGAATGGTCATTTTAACTCACCTATCAACTTGATATGTCCGCACAAAATCGTCCGTAACTTTGGATTCAGACCTCAAAATGAGACGAATTCAACGCCAGCGTTAAGCTTGCTCCATTTTCTATAGTGTGACAAAATATAAGACTGAAATAGCTATGAAAAAGCCTTCGAGTAATCCAATCTATCGCAAACTGCTTGATGCCATGAATTATGCTTCATTAATAAGCATTTACTCAATAAGCACCAATAACTAGTTTAGAATGATCATTTTAACTCGCCCATCAACTTGACATCTCCGCAAAAAATCGTCCGTAACATTTGATTCAGAGCTCAGAATGAAAAGAATCCAACGTCCACGTTAAGCTAGCTCCATTTTATATAATATGACAAAATTTAGGATTGAAATAGCTATGACAAAGCCTTTGAGTAAAGCAATCTATCTAAAACTGTTTGATGCCATGCATTATGCTTCATTAATATGCTTTTACTCACTGAGCACCACTGATCAGTTTATAATTATAATTTTAACTCTCTGGTCAACTTGACATATCCGCACTAAATCGTCCGTAACTTTTGATTCAGAGCTTAGAATGCCACAAATCCAACACCCACGTTAAACTAGCTAAATTTTCTATATTGTGACAAAATGTAAGACTGAAATTGCTACGACAATGCCTCCAAGTAGTCGAATCTATCACAAACTGCTTGATGTCATGCACTGTGATTCGTTAATAAACCTTTACTCAATGAGCACCAATGATCATCTTAGAATGATCATTTTAACTCGCAGATCAACATGACATGTCCTCACAAAATCGTCCATAACTTTTGATTGAGAGCTCAAAATGAGACAAATTTAGCACCCAAGTTAAGCTAGCTCCATTTTCTATAGTGTGACAAAATTTAAGACTGAAATAGCTATGAAAAAGCCTTCGAGTTATCCAATCTATCGCAAACTTCTTGATGCCATGAATTATCCTTCATTATTAAGCCTTTACTCAATAAGCTACAATGATTGGTTTAGAATGATAATTTTAACTAGCGATCAACTTGGCATATGCACACGAAATCGTCAGTAACTTTTGATTTACAGCTCCGAATGACACAAATCCAATGCCTACGTTAAGCTAGGTCAATTTTCTATAGTGTGACCAAATTTAATACTGAAATAGCTACGAAAACGTCTCCAAATAATCCAATATATTGCAAACTCCTTGATGCCATGCATTATGCTTCATTAATAAGCTTTTATTCAATGAGCACCAATGATCAGTTTAGAATGATCATTTTAATTAGCCGGTCAACTTGAAATGTTCGCCCTAAATCATCTGTAACTTTTGATTCAGAGCTCATAATGCCACGAATACAACGCCGACATTAAGCTAGCTAAATAATTAATATTGTGACAAAATTCAAGACTGAAATAGGTAAAATATCCAATATATCGCAAAATGCTAGATGCCATGCATTATTCTTCATTTATAAGCTTTTACACAATGAGCACCAATGATCGGTTAAGAATGATCATTTTAACTCACCGATGAACTTTACATATCCGCAAAAATTTGTTTGTAACTTTTGATTTAGAGCTTAGAATGACACAAATTGAATCCCACGTTAAGCTAGCTAAATATTCTACATTGTGACAAAATTGAAGACTTAAATAGCTACAACAGTGCCTCCACGCCATTATGTTTCATTGATAAGCCTTTAAATAATGAGCACCAATGATCAGTTTAGAATAATAATTTTAACTCGCCGATCAACTTGACATGTCTGCACAAAATTATTGGTCACTTTTGATTCAAAGCTCAGAATGAGACAAATCGAACGCCCACGTGAAGATAGCTCCATTTTACATATTGTGACAAAATTTAGGACTGAAATAGCTACGACAAAACCTTCGAGTAATCCAATATATCGCAAACTGCTTGGTGTCATGCATTATGCTTCATTAAAGCTTTTATTCAATGAGCACTAATGATCAGTTGAGAATGATCATTTTAATTCGTCGGTCAACTTGACATGTCCGCACTAACTCTTCTTTAAGTTTTGGTTCAGAGCTCATAACGCCATGAATCCAACGCCGACGTTAAGCTAGCTAAAAATTTTCTATATTGCGACAAAATTAAAGACTGAAATAGCTACCACAAATCCTCCAAGTAATCGAATATATCGCAAACCGCGTGGTCCAATGCATTATGCTGGATTAATAAGCCTTTGCCCAATGAGCACAAATGATCCGTTGAGAATGATCACTTTAACTCGCCGATTAACTTGACATGTCCGCACAAAATCATCCGTAACTTTTGATTCAGAGCTCAGATTGAAACAAATCCAACGCCCAAGTTATCCTAGCTCAATTTTCTAAACTGTAACAAAATTTAAGACTGACATAGCTACGACAAAGGTTCCAAGTAAGCAAATCAATTGGAAGCAGCATGATGCCATGCATTATGCTTGATTAATAAGCCTTTACTCAATGAGCACCAATGATCAGTTTAGAATGATCACTTCTACTCGCTGAACAACTTGACATGTCAGCAAGAAATATTCCGTAACTTTTGATTCAGAGTTTAGAATGACACATATCCAATGCCCACGTTAAGCTAGCTCAATTTTCTATATTGTGACAAAATTGAAGACATAAATAGCTACGACAAAGCCTCCGAGAAATTGAATCTATCGCAAACTACGTGATACCACGTATTATGTTTCATTAATAAGCCTTTACTCAATGAGTACCAATGATCAGTTTAAAATGATCATTTTAGCTGACCGATCAACTTGACATGTTCGCACTAAATCGTTTATAATTTTTGATCCGGAGCTCTGAATGACAAAAATCAAACGCCCACGTTAAACTACCTCAGTTTTTTGTATTATGTGAAAATTTAAGACTGAAATAGCTATTACAATGCCCCCAAGTAATCCAATCTATCATAATCTACTTGATGCCATGCATTATGCTTCATTAATAAGACTTTACTCAATGAGCATTAATGATCAGTTTAGAGTGATCATTTCAACTAGCCTTTCAACTTGAGATGTCCGCACAAAATCGTCCATAACTTTTATTTCAGAGCTCTGAATGACACAAATCGAATGCCCAAGTTAAGCTAGCTCATGCTTCTATAGTGTGACAAAATTTAAGACCGAAATAGCTATGACAAAGCTTACAAGTAATTGAATCTATCACAATTAGCGTGATGCCATGCATTATGCTGGATTAATAAGCCTTTAGTCAATGAGCAGAAATGATCAATTGAGAATGATCATTTTATCTCGCCGATTAACCTGACATATCCGTACAAAATCGTTCGTAACTTCTGATTCTGAGCTCAAAATGACACGAATCCAACGCCCACATTAAGCTAGCTCAGTTTTCTATATTGTGAAAACATTTAAGACTGATATAGCTACAACAATACCTCCAAGTAATCGAATCGATCGCAAACTGCTTGATGCCATGCATTATGCTTCGTTAATAAGCCTTTACTCAATGAGCACCAATGATCAGTTTAGAATGATCATTATAACTAGCCGATCAACTTGCCATGTCCGCACTAAATTGTCTGTAACTTTATATTCAGAGCTCAAAATGACACAAATCCAACGCCCACGTTATGCTAGCTCAATTTTCTAAACAATAACAAAATTTTAGACTGAAATAGCTACGACAAAGGTTCCAACTAAGCGAATCTATCGCAAGCAGCGTGAGGCCATGCATTATGCTTGATTAATAAGCCTTTACTCAATGAGCACCAATGATCAGTTTAGAATGATCATTTTAACTCGTTGAACAACTTGACATGTCAGCAAGAAATTGTTTGTAATTTTAGATTCAGAGTTCAGAACGACATGAATCCAATGCCCACGTTAAGCTAGCTCAATTTTCTATATTGTGACAAAATTGAATACATAAATAGCTACGACAAAGCCTCCAAGAAATTTAATCTATCGCAAACTACGTGATGCCACACATTATGTTTCATTAATAAGCCTTTACTCAATGAGCACCAATGATCAGTTTAAATTGATCATTTTAACTTACCGATCAACTTGTTATGTCCGCACTAAATCGTCTATAATTTTGGATTCAAAGCTCAGAATGACACAAATCAAACGCCCACGTTAAACTAACACAATTTTCTATATTGTTTGAAAATTTAAGACGGAAATAGCTACAACAAAGTCTCCAAGTAATCCAATCATCATAATCTACTTGATGCCATGCATTTTGTCTGTAACTTTTGATTCGGAGATCAAAATGACACAAATCCAACGCCCACGTTATGCTAGCTCAATTTTCTAAACTGGAACAAAATTTAAGACTGAAATAGCTATGACAAAGGTTCCAAGTAAGCGAATCTATCGCAAGCAGTGTGAGGCCATGCATTATGCTTGATTAATAAGACTTTACTCAATGAGCATCAATGATCAGTTTAGAATGATCATTTCAACTAACCAGTCAACTTGACATGTCCGCACAAAATCATCCGTAACTTTTATTTCAGAGCTTAGAATGACACAAATCGAATGCCCAAGTTAAGCTAGCTCATTTTTCTATAGTGTGACAAAATTTAAGACTGGAATAGCTATTACAATGCCCCCAAGTAATCCAATCTATCATAATCTACTAGATGCCATGCATTATGCTTCATTAATAAGACTTCACTCAATGAGCATCAATGATCAGTTTAGAATAATCATTTCAACTGGCCTGTCAACTTGAGATGTCCGCACAAAATCGTTTGTAACTTTTATTTCAGAGCTCAGAATGACACAAATCGAATGCCCAAGTTAAGCTACCTCATTTTTCTATAGTACGACAAAGCTTACAAGTAATTGAATCAATCACAAATAGCGTGATTTCATGCATTTTGCTGGATTAATAAGCCTTTAGTCAATGAGAAGAAATGATCATTTGAGAATGATCATTTTAACTCGTCGATTAACCTGACATATCCACACAAAATCGTCCGTAACTTCTGATTCAGAGCTCATAATGACACGAATCCAACGCCCACATTAAGCTAGCTCAATTTTCTACTAGCTCAATTTTCTACTAGCTCAATTTTCTATAGTGTAATAAAATTTAAGACTGAAATAGCTACGACAATGCCTCCAAGTAATCGAATCTATCGCAAACTGCTTGATTCCATGCATTATGCTTCGTTAATAAGCCTTTACTCAATTAGCACCAATGACCAGTTTAGAATGATCATTATAACTAGCCGATCAACTTGTCATGTCCACTCTAAATCGTCTGTAACTTTTGATTGGGAGCTCAAAATGACACAAATCCAATGCCCACGTTATGCTAGCTCAATTTTCTTAACTGTAACCAAATTTAAGATTGAAATAGCTACAACAAAGTGTAAGAATATTGAGATTATAGAGGAGAAATGTGAAGAATTGAATCTGAAAACTCAAAGAGAAGTATGAGAAAATGAGAAATGACTTAGACTTTTGGAGAAGAATCTCCTAAGAGTATATTATACATTGAGTCTTTACAGCCCTTTTATAGAGGATTTACAATGTGAACACAAAAGAAAACGAATTCAAACTTTTGGATGAGTTTGAATAGAGGAGGAGCCTGTCAACAACCAATGAGAAGAGAGGAGACAGCATGGGCATGACTGTTTGGTGTGGTTGCCAAGACTGTGTGCAGCATGGCCATGACTATTTGGTGTGGTTGCCAAGACTGTGTGCAGCATGGGCATGACTTTTCCACCTTGATTCTTCTCCCAAGGTAGCTATTTAACCATTTCAACCATGTGGTTAATAATAACCCATCCTTTTTTCATTTCCCTTGTTATTCAAACTGAATTTTCGTGCTCACACTTGCCTTGTAGGTCAAGATAGGTCTTATTTGATTTTCCTATGTCAATACAAAGGTTCCAAGTAAGCGAATCTATCGCAAGCAGCGTGATGCCATGGATTATGATTGATTAATAAGCCTTTACTCAATGAGCACCAATGATCAGTTTAGAATTATCATTTTAACTCGTCAATCAACTTGATATGTCGGCAAGAAATCGTCCGTAACTTTTGATTTATAGTTCGGAATGACACGAATCCAATGCCCACATTAAGCTAGCTCAATTTTCTATATTGTGACAAAACTGAAGACATATATAGCTACGACAAAGCCTCCAAGTAATCGAATCTGTCGCACACTTCGTGATGCCACACATTATGTTTAATTAATAAGCCTTTACTCAATGAGCACCAATGATCAGTTTAAAAGGTTCATTTTAACTAACCGATCAACTTGACATGTCTGCACTAAATCGTCTATAACTATTGATTCAGAGCTGAGAATGACACAAATCAAACAGACACGTCGAACTACCTCAAGTTTCTATATTGTGTAAAATTTTAAGACTGAAATAGCTACAACAAAGCCTCCAAGTAGTTGAATCTATCGCAAACTGTGGGATGCCACGCATTATGCTTCATTAATAAGCCTTTACCCAATGAGTACGAATGATCAGTTTAAAATGATCATTTTACTTGGCAGGTCAGCTTCATATGTCGGCACTAAATCTTCTATAACTTTTGATTCACAGCTAAGAATGAAACAAATCCAGCGCTTACTTTAAGCTAGCTCAATTTTCTATGCTGTGAAAAAATTTAAGACTGAAATAGCTATTAAAAAGCCCCCAAGTAATCCAATCTATCATAATCTATTTGATGTCATGCATTATGCTTCATTAATAAGGCTTTACTCAATCAGTTTAGAATGATCATTTCAACCAGCCGGTCAACTTGACATGTCCCCACAAAACGTCCGTTACTTTTATTTTAGAGCTCTGAATGACACAAATCGAATGCCCACGTTAAGCTAGCTCATTTTTCTATAATGTGTGACAAAATTTAAGATTGAAATAGCTACGACAAAGCTTCCAAGTAATCGAATCTATCGCAAATAGCGTGATGTCATGCATTATGGAGGATTAATAAGCCTTTAGTCAATGAGCACAAATGATCAATTGAGAATGATCATTTTAACTCGCCGATTAACTTGACGTGTCCGCAAAAAATCATCCGTAACTTCTGATTCAGAGCTTAGAATGACACGAATGGAATTCCAACATTCAGAGCTCAATTTTCTATTTTGTGAAAAAAATTTAAGAGTGAAATAGCTACGACAACACATCCAAGTAATCGAATCTATGGCATACTACTTGATGCCATTCATTATGCTTCATTAATAAGCCTCTACTCAATGAGCACCAATGATCAGTTTAGAATGATCATTATAACTACCGGATAACCTTGACATGTCCACACTAAATCGTCTGTAACTTTTGATTCATAGGTCAGTATGACACAAATCAAAAGCCCACGTTATGCTAGTCCAATTTTCTATAGTGTAACAAAATTTAAGACTTAAATTGCTACAACAGAGCTTCCAAGTTAGCGAATCTATCGCAAGCAGCGTGATGCCATGCATTATGCTTGATTAATAAGCCTTCACTCAATAAGCACCAATGATCAGATTAGAATGATCATTTTAACTGGCCGATCAACTTGATATGTCGGCAAGAAATGGTCCATAACTTTTGATTCAGAGCTCTGAGTGACACGAATCAAACGATCACGTTAAGCTAGCTGAATTTTTTATATTGTGACAAAATTGAAGTCTGAAATAGCTATGACAAAGCCTCCAAGTAATCCAATCTATCGCAAACTGCTTGATGCCATGCATTATGCTTCATTAATAAACCTTTATTAATAATCGAATTTATTATACTTGTTTAATAAACCTTTTCTCAATGAGCACCAATGATTAGTTTAGAATAATCATTTTAACTGGCCGATCACCTTGACATGTACGCACTAAATCGTCTATAACTTTTTATTTTGAGCTGAGAATGACACGAATCAAACGCCGACGTTGAATTACCTCAATTTTCTATGTTGTGTGAAAATTTAAGATTGAAATAGCTACAACAATGCCTCCAAGTAGTTGAATCTATCACAAACTGTGTGATGCCACGCATTTTGCTTCATTAATAAGCATTCACTCAATGAGCACCAATGATCAGTTTAGAATGATCATTTTAATTGGAAGATCAACTTGACATGGCCACATTAAATCGTATATTACTTTTGATTCAGAGCTCAGAATGACACGAATCAAATGCTCACGTTAAACTATCTCAATTTTTTATATTGTGAAAAAAATTTAAGACTGAAATAGCTATTACGAAGCCCCCAAGTAATCCAATATATCACAATCTGCTTGATGCCATGCATTATGATTCATTAATAAGCCTTTACTCAATGAGCACCAATTATCAGTTTAGAATGATCATTTCAACATGCCGGTCAACTTGACATGTCCGCACGAAATCGTCCACAACTTTTAATTCGGAGCTTGGAATGACCCGAATCGAATGCCCACGTTAGGCTCGCTCATTTTTCTATAGTGCGACAAAATTTAAGACTGAAATAGATACAACAAATATTTCAAGTAATCGAATCTATCGTAAACCGCATGATGCAATCCATTATGCTTGATTAATAAGCCTTTACTCAATGAGCACAAATGATCAGTTGAGAATGATCATTTTAACTCGCCGATTAGCTTGACATGCCCGCACAAAATCGTCCCTAACATCGGATTCAGAGCTAAGATTGAGACGAATCTTACACCCACATTAAGCTAGCTCAATTTTAAGGCTCAAATAGCTATGACAACTTCTCTAAGTAATCGAACCTATCGCAAACTGCTTGATGCCATGCATTATGCTTCATTAAAAATCCTTTACTCAATGAGCACTAATGAGCAGTTTAGAATGATCATTATAACTAGCGGAGCAACTTGACATGTCCACACTAAATCGTCTGTAACTTTTGATTCAGAGCTCAAAATGACACAAATCCAACGTCCACGTTATGCTAGCTCAATTTTCTATAGTTTAGCAAAATTTTAAACTAAAATAGCTACAACAAAGCTTCCAAGTAAGCGAATCTATCGCAAACAGCGTAATTCCATGGAATATGCTTGATTAATAACCCTTTATTCAATGAGCACCAATGATCAGTTTAGAATGATCATTTTAACTGGCCGATCAACTTGACATGTCGGCAAGAATCATCCGTAACTTTTGATTCAAAGCTCCGAATGACACGAACCAAACGTCCACATTAAGCTACCTCAATTTTCTATATTGTGACAAAATTGAAGACTGAAATAGCTAAGACAAAGCCTCCAAGTAATCCAATCTATCACAAACTGCTTGATGCAATGCATTATGCTTCATTAGTAAACCTTTACTCAATGAGCCCCATTGATTAGTTTAGAGAGATCATTTTAACTAGTTGGTCAATTTGACTTGTACGCACGAAATCGTCTGTAACTATTGATTCAGAGCTCAAAATGACACAAATCTAATGCCCATGTTAAACTCGCTCAATTTTCTATAGTGTTACTAAATTTAAGAATGAAATAGCTATGACAAAACCTCTAAGTAATCGAATCTATCGCAAACAGCATGATGCCATGCATTATACTTGATTAATAAACCTTTTCTCAATGATCACCAATAATTAGTTTACAATAATCATTTTAACTGAGCGATCAGCTTGACATGTCCGCACTAAATCGTCTATAACTTTTGATTCAGAGCTGGGAATGACACGAATCAAACGCCTACGTTGAACTACCTCAGTTTTCTATATTGTGTGAAAATTTAAGACTGAAATAGCTACAACAAAGCCTCCAAGTAGTTGAATCTATCGCAAACTGTGTGATGCCACGCATTATGCTTCATTAATAAGTCTTTACTCAATGAACACGAATTATCAGTTTAGAATGATCATTTTAATTGGCAGATCAACTTGATATGTCAGCACTAAATTGTAACTTTTGATTCAGTGCTCAGAATGACACGAATCCAGTGCTCACGTTAAGCTAGCTCAATTTTCTATATTGTGAAAACATACTTAACGTGAGCATTAGATTCGTATCATTCTAAGCTCTGAATTAATAGTTACGGGCAATTTTGTGCGGACATGTCAAGTTGACCGACTAGTTAAAGTGATCATTCTAAACTAATCATTGGTGCTCATTGAGTAAAGGCTTATTAATGAAGCATAACGCATAGCACCAAGCAGTTTTAGGATAGATTGGATTATTTGGAAGTTTTGTCGTAGCTATTTCAGTCTTAACTTTTGTCACACTATAGAAAAATTAGTTAGATTAACGTGGGCATTGGATACGTGTCATTCAGTGCTCTGAATCAATAGTTATGTGCGATTTCGTGCGGACATGACAAGTTGACCGACTAGTTAAAATGATCATTCTACACTAGTCAATGGTGCTCATTGAGTAAAGGCTTATTAATGAAGCATAATGCGTTACATAACACAGTTTGCGATAGATTCAAGTACTTGGAGGCTTTGTCTTGGCTATTTCAGTCTTAAATTTTTTCACACTATAGAAAATTGAGCAAGATTAACGTGTGCATTGAATTCGTGTCATTTTGAGCTCTGAATCAATAAGTACGGGCGATTTCGTGTGGAAATGTCAAGTTGACCGACTAGTTAAAATGATCATTCTAAACTAATCATTGGTGCTCATTGAGTAAAGGCTTATTAATGAAGCATATTGCATGGCATCAAGTAGTTTGCGATAGATTGGATTCCTTGGAGGCTTTGCGTAGCTGTTTCAGTCTTAAATTTTTTTCACAATATAGAGAAGTGAGCTACCTTAATGTGGGCATTGGATTCGTCCCATTGTGAATTGTGAATAAAAGTTATAGACAATTTTGTGCAGTCATATCAAGTTAATCGATGAGTTAAAATGATCATTCTCAACTGATCATTTGTGCTCATTAAGTAAAGGCTTATTAATCAAGCATATTGCATGGCATCAGCCTCTTTTCGATAGATCCGATTACTTGGAAGCTTTGTGTTGGCTATTTCAGTCTTAAATTTTTTCACACTATAGAAAATTGAGCAAGATTAACGTGTGCATTGAATTCGTGTCATTTTGAGCTCTGAATCAATAAGTACGGGCGATTTCGTGTGGGCATGTCAAGTTGACCGACTGGTTAAAATGATCATTCTAAACTAATCATTGGTGCTCATTGAGTAAAGGCTTATTAATGAAGCATAATGCATGGCATCAAACAGTTTGCGATAGATTGGATTACTTGGAGGCTTTGTTGTAGCTGTTTCACTATTAAATTTTTTCACAATATAGAAAAGGGAGCTACCTTAATGTTGGCGTTGGATTCGTCTCATTGTGAACTGTGAACAAAAGTGATAGACGATTTAGTCCAGACATGTCAAGTTGAACGACTAGATAAAATGAACATTCTAAACAAATCATTGGTGCTCATTGAGTAAAGGCTTATTAATGAAACATAATGCATGGCATCAAGCACTTTGCGATAGATTGGATTAGTTGGACGCTTAGTCGTAGCTATTTAAGTCTTAAATTTTTTCACCATATAGAAAATTGAGCTACATTAATGTGGGCGTTGGATTCTTGTCATTCCGAACTCTGAATTAAGATTTATAGACAATTTAGTTTGGACATGTCAAGCTGATCGGCTAGATAAAATGATCATTCTAAACTGATCATTGCTGCTCATTGAGTAAAGGCATATTAATCAAGCATAATGCATGGCATCACCCTATTTGTGATATATTTGATTAATTGGAAGCCTTGTCATAGCTATTTAAGTTTTGTCACACTATAGAAAACTGAGCAAACTTAACATGAGCATTCGATTCGTGTCATTCTGAGCTCTGAATCAGTATTTATGGGCGATTTTGTGCGGACATGTCAAGTTGACCGACTAGTTAATTCTAAACTACTCAATGGTGCTCATTGAGTAAAGGCTTATTAATGAAGCATAATGTGTGGCATCAAGCAGTTTGCAATAGATTAGATTACTTGGAGGCTTTGTCGTAGCTAATTCAGCCTTAAATTTTTTCACAATATAGAAAATTGAGTTAGGTTAACGTGAGCGTTGGATTCGTGTCATTCTGAGCTCGGAATCAAAAGTTATAGATGATTTAGTGTGGACATGTCAGGTTGATTTGCCAATTAATATGATCATTCTAAACTGATCATTGGTGCTCATTGAGTAATGAACATAATGCATGGCATCACCCTGTTTGCGATAGATTCGATTAGTTGGAGGCTTTGTCTTGGCTATTTCAGTGTTAAATTTTGTCACACTATAGAAAATTGGGCAAGATTAACGTGGGCATTGGATTCGTGTCATTCAGAGCTCTGAATCAATAATTATGGGCAACTTCGTGCGGACATGTCAAGTTGACCAACTAGGTAAAATGATCATTATAAACTAATCAGTGGTGCTCATTGAGTAAAGGCTTATTAATGAAGCATATTGCATGGCATCAAGTACTTTGCGATAGATTGGATTCCTTGGAGGCTTTGCGTAGCTGTTTCAGTCTTAAATTTTTTTCACAATATAGAGAAGTGAGCTACCTTAATGTGGGTATTGGATTCGTCCCATTGTGAATTGTGAATAAAAGTTATAGACAATTTT